>JAAIFI010000526.1:0-14154 GCA_011032875.1 Phlebia tremellosa | reverse complement strand
CGTCGCAACAAGCTTCCCAAGACCATTGTTATCTATCTATCCATTGGGATGGCGTCAATGAGGGAGGAGTCAGGAGTCCCGAAGACTGAGAAGAACGAGTGGAACATTGAGGTGCTCGCCGCGTGGCGGAGCATCACGTCGAACTTGCAGTTCAAGGTGTGTTCAGTGTTCTCTCTTGTCTGCCTCCGAGTTTAAGTGCGCAACCTCTGATACTGGAAATCGCTTTTCCCCCTTTGAGCAGGACGTGGACATCAACAAGCTGTGCTCGGAGTTTACCAAAAAGGCGTGGTGCGACGGGACGAAGGTCGTGCTCGAGCCCGAGGGCGTGAACGACATCATCCTCGCGACGAAGCGGCAGAATTGAGGCGGCACTGCGCGCTCGCTCGCCCCCTGCACCTGGTCAGACTAATTCACGACACAGACCAGGCTGCCACACACACACACAACCACTACACACACACAAATGCACACGCAAACACGCACGCCGAGACAACGCGGGTGTTTTTGCGGTGCGACAAGAGGTCGCCCAAGCTGCCGTGTTTTTCTTTGCATTTTGCCTTGACTCCCCGCACCACTCGTGATAATATCCTCGCTCCTTCTGCATCTTGGCTTTTGCATAGAAGTGCCCCTGTATGGACTCGGCGTTTGCCTGCGTCTGATCGGGCCCTTGCGAGCATGAGTGCTGGTGGAGCCCGCACATGGTCAGGCACATACCTAAGGTGAGCACTGTCGCTGATCATGATCGTCGAAGGGGCTGAATCGTTCACGACGTGTTTGAACTTACCGTTCATAGGGTACAAGGAAATTGCCGGGCTTCTGCCCNACGTGTTTGAACTTACCGTTCATAGGGTACAAGGAAATTGCCGGGCTTCTGCCCAGCATATAGCAGCAGCATATCGGGGTCTACCCCTCTTCTCTTTTGCCCCCATTACTCCTGCTGCGTACCACCACCACTGCTGCCTGCTGTTGTCTACCAAGCCCGTTGCTAGATCTTTCACAGGTACGTAAATTGTAACATCATCTCATCCCTTGCCTCCCCCCACATGAGCCGATGGAACAGGTTTGATGTATTATAGCCCGGTACTATCCACGAGAATGATGCATTACATGTTGATACCGCTCACAGCCGCGGAGAAAGTGATGCATTATTCTCTCCGCAGGCCATGCGTACGCTGGGCGCGCTCTCGGCAACCCGCGGCATAGCTGCTTGTCCGTTCGGCATCATTCGGCATAGCTGCAGTGTAGCCGGCAGCACCTTCGGCAGCTCACGGCATAGCTTGCGGACCTCGAATATCCTGGCGCACTTCAGAAACCTCCTTAAAAAACATATCCTGGTATAGAAAGCTTTATAATCCCTTGAAAAAATTGAAAAAAATCACGTAATATACATAAGGCCATAGAGGTAGGTCCTACAGCCTTCGTTGGCTGCCGAAACCTGAATTACATGGATAGAACGGCAGAATATGTATGTTTTATTAAAAAAAACATATACCACATCGAGCTATTTCCACAAAAAACATCTGGGGGAACTGCGGGCTTCCGTGATAGCTAATATCGATACCGTATAAGCAATTTAGATGCACCAACGTAGCTCCCTTCTGCAGTAATTTAGTAGATTCAATCCCCATTGTCAGTGCTAGCTAGTGGGCACCACCAGTTGCGACGCTGTAGGCATCACGCGTGACATATAGCAAACAACTAAGCAATGTCATATCTATGATAGACATTCGAAATCCACTACAATTACGCAGGCAATGCAAAATGCGGCCACAAAGTCTCGCGCAAAACTGCTAAGTCGTTGGTCACGTGACCTTCAGTTACTTCAAACTTCTCTAAGTATGTGACTGCGGAATTAAATGACATTAAAAGTATATACGTCTATACAGTACAGAACAACACAGTGCAACAAATCAAGCATCATCATCTGACGGAACATCCCCCATTTCTCCATGCTCGTCGCCGTCGACGAGGTCGTCAATAAGGATAAAAGCCAACTCTCCGTTGTCGTCCCCTCCATCGTCGTCCCCTCCATTGTCCCCTCCGTCATTGCCCTCCATGCCATCCTGTGCCTGTTCCGAGATCTCCTCCCCTTCCACCGTGCCACTCTGCCGTGGTTCGCCTGTATCTCCGGCGTCCAGGTTTTTCCACATGCCCTTAAACTTACATGCAAGTGCACGCTGGAGTGCTGCTTGACGAGCAGCGTAAGCGGCGACACCTTGCCCCAAAATCGCATCCTCGATCTTCTGAGCGTCGCCCTCTCTCCTATTCCACGTCAGCGCAGTCTGTTCGAGTGAGACGAGAACACGTCGTTGTTCCTCCTTTAGCAATTGAACTTCCTCGCTGAAGCGACAGGCCCTAGCTCGCGCGCGCAAAAACTCCACACGCAAAGCTGCAAAGATACATGGTCAGCTCGTAGTATACTAAACCGTTATATAAGTAACGTACCGTCGTCCATGCCAGGTAGGTGTGCGGCCTCTTCACCGTGCCTTCTATCACCTGAAGCCAGCCATATCCATGAGATTGTGCGCCGACCCTCTGACACACATCGAGACGCAGTGGGATCGTCTTCCTGCATACAGCGGTCGTCTCCGGCTTTCAACTCCCGCCATTCGTGCTCCCAATCTCCTTGGCCAACTAATGCTAGTTTAGCCTGTCTCGCTGCACGATACTTCGCCCCATACTCCTTTATCTTCTTCTCATTTTCGTGAATCTTGTGGTTCGAGCGAGTACAAGCCATCTGACGACGAGCATTGCGTGCCTTGAAGTTGATCAAGCGAGCTTTGATGTGTAGCTGGACTCGCAGCTTGTCCAGCGAGTCTCGCAATTGGCCGTCCCTTAGCTTGTTCTCAATGTCTGCCAGCCCAGCTTCGCATGCGTCCAGAGCGTTGTCACCAACCCCAGATGGTAAGAATAGTGGCTCGTCTTCGATAGCGTCTGCCGGCCTCCTAGCGGCAAGCAGTGACTGAGTATGGCCAGCGATGAGCGCAGGTACCCACGGCATGTATATTGCCTGTATTGCACGAACTCCGGCAAGACGGCGCCAAAGTGCTGTCCTCTTCTCGACCAACTCGGTCATTTGGGAGGGTGTAGCGTTGGATCGGATACTGCCGTATTTCTGCTGAAACCTTCGTCTGATTTGATAGTCAATACTGAGAAGGATAACATACAATATAGACTCACTGTTGACTCTCTATATCAAGTAATTCCATGATTAGAGCTGCAGGAGTCACGGTGTGCAAGGTAGGATTTCCGTTCGTGACATCCTTCTCGTCATCCTGTGCGAGTTGATAACGGATATCTGCCTCTGTCATTCCTAAATGGTGTTAGCTAATGTGAATATAATGAACAGATAGTATATCTACCTGACGGTGGAATAAAATATGGATCAGGCTGTGAGAAATCGTTCTCCCAAGCTACAACTTGCCGGATCCACTCATCCAGCTTCTCCCGTGGTATCTCGCCTGTAAAATCGTCGTAGAGCGACTGATACACTTTCTGCTCGCGGGTGGCCTTGATAAGACGGTCTCGCAATATATCACCTATACGCCCGTTATACAGGGGATACTGAATCTTTCAAAATGTGTTGCGTACCTAATCTTGTCAGCCTCTGCCAGTTGGCCCATCCGAAATGGTCTTCAAGGGTGTCGTGGCGTGAGCCAGGCCCCATCTCGCGCGTACTGCCGGAGGTTTCATCGTGGTGGGTCCAGTTTCGCTCGATTTCCTCGCCGTCAGTGCGTCCAGAGCCCTTGATAAGGTTCAGAGAGTATTTGTTGTGGTCGAGCTCCTTGTGTGCACGGAAATGATATTTGGGGATGGCGTAACGGAGATTGTCGAGGGGAATATCGGCGAAAAGATGCTGGGGGAAGTTTGCCACGCGTTGTAACAGATTCTTGACCCATTGACAAATAATATCGTACGAGATAAGCTTGACGAGCTTATCCGGCAATAGCTTGAGAGCAGACATGATAATATAATCCATGTTGCAGTATCTTTGTTGTAAGGTCAGCGACGGTACTATTGCAAAAAAAACAGTCTACACACTTTTCACCGTTCTGAGTATCTCCCACTCCGTTGGGAAGAACAAATCCATGGCGAGAGCAACACGCCATCCCCACTCCAGTCGTCGTGTAGCCTTTTGAGAATTTGGTATTTGCTTGAAGAAGCGCAGCAAGACCGGTACACGTGCTTATCTAGAGTCCCATTGATAAGTCATACAGGTGATGTGTGGACCCGGCGTACCTCGTCCTGTGCAACATAAGCTTTGAGGTGGTTCCTGTACTTGCCATCCTCCACGAAATAACCCCATCCGGAGCCCAGAGCAGGGTCTCGCACCTCGTTAGAGATTGCACGTCGCTTTAGGCGGAAGTTTGCGTCGACAGCGATGAAGAGAGTATATATGTACCTAAAGATAGCACGTCAGCATGTTGATTGGCCTCGATACAGTCAGCTTACTTGAGATCATCAGAAGTCTCCTTCCAATTGTTAGGCAAGTTGACACCGGGCCGAGGGCATGCCGGACAGACAACACAAAGCTCCCCCTCCTTCGTTGCTGCCACGCCGCCTGGCTCATGCCCGCGTCCAGCACGCTTCAATACCTTTAGGTTGCGAAATTGTCGAACAATGCGCAAGAATGGCTTCATGCGTGCCTTGAGTGATGTCAGCATTGGGTACTTCAATGTAATGCAGGACTTACAGGTTGCTTCATCAGAGAACCGTTGTTTGTCAGTTTTTCTAAAGACATGTAGTAGTCGTATGCATTAATTTTGCTTTGCAAAGTCGTGATGTGGAAGTGTTCGAGAACTCGAAAAGTGCAGCATGTCGTTGGATCGTGAAGGGTCGCGCCGTAGAGTTCACTTCGAAGAAGCTGCTGCGTGCGCGTTCCAGCGCGGTGCATCTTATCGCATTGGCAGAACTGCAGAGTAACACCGTGGAAGCCGGTTGTATCGATGACCATGAATCCACGTGGTGCAGGCACGGGGGATGGGCATTTTTCGCTTGGCGGATGACCAAGTTGAAGCACCAAGCCAATGTTCTGTAGTGTGGTATGTTCCAAGTGGCGACCGTTCCAGAGCTAAAGATCGTAGAGGGATGAGTGACGAATGGTGTCATATGTACTCATGACGCACCTTTATGCGATGGAAAGGCTGAGACTCATGTGCGTCCAAGCAGCATGATCGGCAAACCGGTCCCTGCGAGAAGCAGTCTCGGCACAGGTACACGGCTTTGCTCTTCCCGTGCTGCTTACACCGCCCACAGTAGTCTGCATGTGCTCCCCGAAGACCTTCCAAGCGCAGTATCTCTTTCAGAAAGGAGTCTCGCTCCCCCGCCCAGCTGAGCATCACAGGATCATGGACCTGTTACATATAAGACAGGAGCAGAACACTTCAGATTGACAACATACCAATGTCGCAAACGATGTTCCTGATTTTCCTCTGCGAGAGGTGTGGTTCGCCTTCAGTGTGTGTTCTTCTCCAAGATCGTCTTCGATAGCGGGCCCGTCGTTTTCATGGTGCGCATCGTGGCTGGATGTGGGGGGGCCGTCTGCGAGGGAGGAAGAGGTGGCTAATCCCGAGAGTGGGGCTGGTCTGTAAAACGTCTCAGAGTGTCGAACTACGCGCCTCCCATGACCAGAAATCCCCGTGCTGAATGCCGAGATCCTCTCTCCGTCGAATTCATCGGGTGTGATGTAGAACAACTCTGTTTCTTGGTGCGTTCTCTTGCGTTTTCCCATCTACAAATTGGAAGGGCGGAATGCGTGAGATGGGTGGGGGTCGGTGAAAATTTACACGCTGACAACGTCCATCAGGGCTCAAAATCCCAGCTATGCGATATGTCAAGATCTGTGACCCACCTCAGCGCTTGAACCGGCGCATCCGAATAGTTTTGTTTGCAAAATCGGTCTAAGACTACGGCAGAATACGTTTTACAAGCTGAAAACGTAGGCACAACAGTGTCGGTTCTATGCAGTAACCTAGAAAAAGTGGTATCAGTACGGTAAAGAACTCAGACGGTGATACCAGGGAACGCTACCTGACTGGGGAGCAATTCAAGGAGTCCATGGTCGTGTTCTTTCTTCGTACATTGTCGTAAATCCCGATTGTGGTCTTGTGCAGAGTGCGTATTGACTGTGAGTGTATGACAATTAGCAGAGACAACCAAAGACATAGGTCAATGGCGGTGGGTGTTTAAGCGGCGCGATTCTGCCGCCGCCATCACTCCTGCCATGCACATTGCGCATCACTCCCGCCATCAGCCTTGATATCAACATGGACGCTATGCTTCTGTACTCAACCAGAACACAGCCCGCTCAACTGGCAACGGACAGATGTAAGTCTACATAAAATAACATGATATATTACTGAGTACCTCATGGCAGACTTACACTTCAGAAATCCCCTGCCTAGCTGCAACGCAGCACTGTGTGGGCACCATACGCAGGAAACACACGAACTTGGCCAGTCGAACCAAATCAAGCCATGGGAATTATGGACGTACTATATAACGTGCGTCAGATACCATGGACCTGTGAACACTGTACAAATCGTTGCAGTTACTTGCTGCGGGTGTGTTGCATCCGTCGGCATCAGTCCACTAGGTAAATGAACATCCCATCTCTTTCTACCCTTATTCACCTTTGATCTAGGTCTGGTATCGTTGATGAGCCTTACAGAAGCCTGTTGGTATGGTTTTTACGGCTGTACGGCTTCGTGGATAGCTGGTAAGTGCATTGTAACCCGAAAAACAAAGTTGTTGTAATCTAACTCTAAACCCACCCAAGATTCTGTAAAATATTCCTCAGAGTGATACACGTCGAGGAATGTAGCCATCTCATCTGTTTTGTTGAGACGAAACATGTCTAGCGCCCATTGCATTATCCATAAAAGGCAAATCCAGAATACTGACTGATATGTTTTTTCTTCTTTCACGCGTGCATCTTTGTAGCTACACCCAATATTAATGTGCAGATCTATCAAGGAACATATACTAGACTTGGATTCCCAATATGGCAACCGAAGACTCAACACTGATTCCTGTATCGTACATTTTGTGAGTAAAACAGCTCTGAAGTCTCCTAAAACACGACTTCTGATTTATTTTGATACAGAGGACACATATAACGTCTGCGGGACACCGTAGATTGAATGTCAGATAAGTATTATACCGTTTTTTGAACCACCGCCCGTGCCTGATATTGTGGATGAATCAATAATGTAGCCCGGTTATCACTACCGCCTCACTGTTGAGTGAGTCTCACTTTATGTGAATGTGTCCTACGATCACCTCATTCTGCATACGCACCAAGGTCTGTACTCTTTATCTACATTCTACGTGCTCATTTAAACACTCTACTATTATTTACGCAGCCTCCGCATACGTACAACATGACGGGGCTTCAGTACTTGGCTTGAGCTATGGCTCGAATGAAGATAGCGCCAAGCGTCATATGCGGGTGTAATGTCTCATACAATGAGTATCACATATCTATCGTCTCATAATCTCCTTACCTCTATGCTACCATGTCTGTATCCTGCTCATGCAGCCACTAGGTGTACGACACATACCAAAAAGAAATGACTCGCGCGTGCAGCGTCACGGTACCAACTCCTCACTGCAACGTCTCAGCACACGTACTAGGGTCAGGTGTCGCTGTCTCTGCAGGTTCTGAATGTTCTACGTATACGTACATGTTCTCGTAGTATTCATAATTACATGGTACATGTTGTCATGGCCGTCATTCACTCATACAGTCGTTGCATGCGTAAATTTTCAATAACTTCAGAAACACCCGTACATTGGCCAGACCGTACCAATTCTCCTCTCAGCTGATACTGGACATTCCTTCATCGTAAGCAATTATCAGAGCATTAGCCATGGCAAGGAGATGTTGTAACAAGGACAAGAAACTGTACTGCAGTAGAGAACGAGGACGCGTACTCTCTCGATATCAGTAGCATCTTCGATTATAATAAACACGATTGTCATGGGCAAACCCATAATGGGTGGTCGTTGGGGCCAATCACAATATCATTTCGTTCACGCCGTAGGATCGTGCCAAGAAATAAATTGAGCACTAGATAAGCACAGACATAAACCTGACCACGCATACGAGACCTCTACGCAGTCAACAATTGCACAGAGCAGGGCTACAGTGAACATGAGGGGGGACCGAGGCACGCGACAAGACGACGACAAGCACTACCACAAGACTAGGAGCAGTACACGACCAGTACACGACGGGAGACCGATAAGATTGCGGTACCGAAGCGGGGGCGGAGCTAACGGAGGAGCGTCCGTGCACGCTTATTCGTGGTCCAGGAACTCCATGAAGCCGGCAAGCTGGGCAAAGATGCCCTCAGCGAGCTCTTCCGTGGCGCAGGGAATACTCCACACGTGTGGATGATTGCCACGAGTGGCAAGATACTGCTCCCTGCCTCCGAGTCAGCCTAATTAAATTGTGTCAAGTGTCAGACATACCTGGTACGATAAACGCCAGGCTCGATGCCGCGAATCACGACCCAAGCTGCAGGGGGCGGAACGGGCTGCGTGTGGATGGCGAGTAAGGCAGAGCGCTCACGAGGCCCCAGACCACCAGCTGGGCCCTTGCCCTTGCTCTTGCTCTGCCCAGCCATAGGAGGGGTGGATGAACGAGAGCCGACTGGAGTTGTGGGACTATTGTCACCCTCTTCCTCGACCTCAGTGACCGTCACAGTAGAGATTGTGATAGATGGAATCGAGCTCGAGCTCGAGGGAGGGGACCGACTCGATTTTCTAATGGCACCGGCATCTGACCCAGTCCTCTTGCGAGAGCGGGGGCTGGTGCGGCGAGAGGGGCTGTCCTCGTCATCATGATGCATCTCCCCAGGGCCTGGGGTAGGGGCGCGTGGGCGCGATTCAATCCGAGCGTTGCGGAAGTGTCCTTCGAATTGAGCCTGAAGACGTTGGCGGCGACGCTGCTCGGTTGCCAGCGCAATGCGACTATCGACCTCGTCTTGCGGAATGATCATGGGAAGCAAGCTGTTCGCGTGCAGGGGGCCATGCACGAAGCCGTTCAGGCAGGCTCCTGACCACGCCTTCAGGGCGTCCTCGAACGTGGTGTACTTCTTGTACACGTTGTTTGGATGCCCGATGACACTTGCCGCAGTCTCTTCCCTAGTATGACAATATTAAAATGATCACGAACCGAAAAGAAAGGCTTACCACGTGCGGAACAAGCCAACTTCGCGACCAGAGATGACAAGGAAATAGGCGGACCAGGGTGGGAGGGGACCATCAGGCATGGGATCAAGCTCGCCGAGTTCGTTGTCAGCCAGTACGTCTTGGGCTCGAATGATGTCCTCAGGTCTAGGAGGTTATAGGAAGTTAGTATATTGATATAATAGAAACGTAAAACTTACTCGATGGACATGAACCCCATGTTGTCAACGAGCGTATCCAGATCATCGCAGTCAGTGAAGGGGCTCATTGGCGGCGATGGATCCGTGCGTGGGGGTGGGTGGTCATCGGCACCGCAAGTGCACTTGCGCCGGCAGGTACAGGGCTTGCGAACGTCGCGCATAGTAGTAGGAGGTTGGGCGTTGGGAAGGGAAAGTGTTGGGGGAGAAGATGGCTGTTGGAGAAAGGAATGCGGTTGGGATTGAGAGCACAGAGGGGGGCCTTAAATAGGCCAAGGGGAGGATGTCGTTTCCGGAATAGACAAGAAAGCTTATCTGATGAATGTCGCGGTGATACGTAACCATATTGCCGCCGATTGCTTTTGGATGTGGCGTTGCTCGTCTTGCTCGAAAGGCCTGAGAGAGTGTGAGTATCTATCTGAACAAGCAGGTCAACGGACCATGAGGTGTGCCAAAGATATCACCTGAGTTTCCACGCCCCTGGTTCCTCTGCAACGTTGCCCCCCTTTGAGCGTGCTGAGTAGCGATACCTGCCTTCTTTCTTCGTGCTGGTCGAATGCCGGAAGATTCTACCGTAGAAACGCACAATGCGCATGTCTTGATGACGAACTCCTCACACGATGCCGATCCTCCAGGTGATACCGCCCCCATAGAAAATTCCACGTGTCTTGCGAACGGACTGGGTACTCTGTCCCAAGAGCTTGAGGATAGCGAGGTGACCGCGGGGCAAGATGGAGGGGAGAGTGGTGAAAGAGTCGACGAAGACACGAGCGAAGGCATTCTTGTGCATCGTACTGCCAAGACGAAGTCCCAGCGCAAGGCCGCGCAGGGAGGAAAACCTGGAAATCAAGGCCGCTTTCACGGTGCCGAGTTAGAATATTTGGCAAGCCGGATGGATGAGTATAACGAGATAGATAAAGGGACCAGTGGGCGCAACGAAGAGCTAGATAGGTTTTGGACCGATGTCCAGTCAGCGTTTTGGGAACAATTTCCGTGGGAGATGGTGAGGAGCGGAATGGGAACAGATATGGCGGCGCTGTCGCACGAAGAGGTTGTGAAGCGCACGAACAAGGTACGCCGTATTCCTAGGCATGCAGACGCGAAATTCATCAGTATTGCACCATGCAGTCCATCAAAGCGTGGTATCGCTATCGTGAACGTACTGGAATTGCAAAAAGGTCCAGTCCTTGGAAAGAGGCATTGCGCCTCCTTCGCGGCCAGATGATTCGCAGGCCGAAGAAGACACCTTTGTCGATGGTTTTCTTGCGTAAATACCCAGAACGGATCGACGCGGTCTATAAGGAGGAAGTCGGGTCCTCTTCGCTATCTGGTATCGCGTTGCGCAACGATATAGCCCGACGGTTATTTGACCAAGAACCAGAAGAGGAAAAGAAGGCGTGCGAGGACACGTCGCTTGCAGAACTCGCAGAGAAGCAGTCTCGATACGAAGCAACGTGCCTGGGAGATATTTCGAAGAATCCTGAGGATATGGCTGAGTAAGTGCTGCTTATTCTAAGATAGTCATGGTACTTACCTATACAACAGAGCTCGCAAGCATCTCTGTGGAGCAGTAACGCCCCTGTTAGAGCTGATCAGCGAAATCACGGGGTTTGCATGTATCTCACTCCTGGCGGGATCTCCGCCGGATCAACCAGATGAACCGTACATGATGGGCTCAGTCCACTATGGCAAGACGAATGAAGCTCAGGCTCGAGACTTTGGGGCTTTTGACCGTGAGAGGTTTAGGCAGAATGTGCTGGGCGAGTTTCATCGATTCCTGAGGGCCACAAGAAGTAAGTCTTAGAACTATATTGAGATCGAGGACGCGAAGTTGAGCAAAATTCTAGAAAGCCCATCAGATGATTCGCAACAGGAGCCTACAGTCAGAATTACGGTTGTGGATACAGGTACACCGGAAGACGATGATCTGCAGCAACAATCATCAGGATCTCTTAGATTACCTGGCCCGGTGGAAGGCAACAACGGTTCAGGGGACAAGCGGAAGAGAGCCAGAAGGACATCGAAAGCGACGGCCCCTGCAGTAAAAGCGAAAAGATCCACAGCCCAGTCAGACAGGAACGCTCAAGCTGAAGGGGCGGAGACTGAACGCACTTCTGAGTCTACCTCAGCCCCCCTCATTGAAAACCCACCTGCTGAAATAGAAGACGCGACTCTCTCACTCCCAAATGAGGGCATCAATGATGAATTGAGGCAGGCTGTGGAGCAGCTTGAACCACAGGCAAGGGAAAAGGAGATTCGACGCATACGTTCGCTCAACTCTTTCGAGCTTGATCGAGAGAATGCAATCGCCAAGCGCCGAGCGCTAGAGCGCCACGTGATGGAAGCGTTCCCAGCTTCTGCAGTGCAGGCGGCTAAGGAAGCCAACCAACACCGACCTCGACCTCGACCTCGACCTCGACCTCGCCCAATTGTCGCCGAGGAATCCAGCAGGCGTTCTGCTCGTCTCAGCTCATCACCTCTCGCTCGTACGCCTTCCCCTGACTTCGTCGACAAGCTGCCAGTCTTACCTACAAGACGTAATGTGCCCAACGATGTCATCGACAATGGTGCCATCAACTTGGACGCGTGTAGTACGATGGACTCCGTAGCTAGTCATGACAATGGTGTCGCCACATCCAACACCGATACATCGGACGCACGCTCCACACCAATGACAACCCCCGATAGCCACAGTATGAACGCAGGTGGTAACAACCTGACCCCTACGAACCAACCTGACGCGGTCGTTCCATTTCCCACCCCCTTCGACACCCCGCCAATCAATAAAAACGATTGGCCTGAATGGTTACAAGATCATTATTCGAGATTTTGCGAAGAGCATGACTGTCCGATATGGAACACGTTGCTGGCAGAATGGGTTGCATTGGAACGTACGCTGGTATTTGGGAACCCGGTGAGTATTTTTTTTCTGTGTCTCAATATACGATTAATAATTGTGTACAGCGTGTCAGCTTTGCACCTAAAGGAAGGCCAGACGAAGTGCACGTTTGGATCAAGAATGCACGCGTGCAGCGCATCAACGTCAAGAACTGTGAGGATTTTGCCAAGAAATGGTTTGCCTGGTGGGACGCCCTCAATCCTGACTGGCGCGTATGCTCGGGAGGACGTCTGAAGCCTGGCGGGACTGGAGACCTTGTCTCCATGTGCGTACCCGGCAAAAACGGCTTCTTGAACATCATCGCCGTTTTGTCTGCCCTCCGTGCCCTTGTAGAAGCTGACGAATGGCAGGCCACTGTCGAGGACGTGGTCTGGGTCATTCAGAAAGCGCGAGTGCAAAAAATACAGCACAGGTACGTTGTTCTATTATTATTACGTGCGCTCATGTACTTATCACTGGTATATAGCTTAAAGCATAGCAGAAGTGAGTCCGAGCCCGCCGTGGAGGTTGAGTCACCCTCAAAAAAGAAGGCACGCACGCAGCTGTAGGGTACGTGCATGTACGCTGCTCCAAAATTCCCAAGCCGCCGTTGAATAAGCCAACGGTGAGACTGCTATTTGGATCTTTACTGCCGAGCCTGCTATGACTATACGTACCATGTATGCTGCATGCGTAGGTAGCGCGATATGTTTTTTATGACCGTACCGTGGGAAAAGTCTGCTAGAGATACAGTGTGATTGGCTGGATCCTGCCGGCGCTTTTGACCAACGGTGTTTCTTTCAGAGAATATCACTATATAGAAAGCGCCAGACAGTGCAGTAGTTTTATTTCACTGACCGCCATCAAGCCGTGCATGCCACCCACGATGCCGAAATGCCGCATTCTCATCGGCCAAAAGCATAGAGCAAGCCTACAGAGAATGTGATGCATTAGACTGAGAGTGTGTTGTATCACCAACATCCTGGTGGTAGTGGTAGGTACTATCCAGCAAATAGTACATCAGTCTTGTGGATAGTATAAGGCTATGATACATCAGACATGGCACATAGGGTGNAGAATTGAGGCGGCACTGCGCGCTCGCTCGCCCCCTGCGCCTGGTCAGACTAATTCACGACACAGACCAGGCTGCCACACACACACACAACCACTACACACACACAAATGCACACGCAAACACGCACGCCGAGACAACACGGGTGTTTTTGCGGTGCAACAAGAGGTCACCCAGGCTGCCATGTTTTTCTTTGCATTTTGCCTTGACTCCCCACACCACTCGTGATAATATCCTCGCTCCTTCTGCATCTTGGCTTTTGCATAGAAGTGCCCCTGTATGGACTCGGCGTTTGCCTGCGTCTGATTAGGCCCTTGCGAGCATGAGTGCAGGTGGAGCCCGAACATGGTCAGGCACATACCTAAAGTGAGCACTGTCGCTGATCATGATCGTCGAAGGGGCTAAATCGTTCACAACGTGTTTGAACTTACCGTTCATAGGGTACAAGGAAATTGCTGGGCTTCTGCCCAGCATATAGCAGCAGCATATCGGGGTCTACCCCTCTTCTCTTTTGCCCCCATTACTCCTGCTGCGTACCACCGCCACTGCTGCTTGCTGTTGTCTACCAAGCCCGTTGCTAGATCTTTCACAGGTATGTAAATTGTAACATTATCTCATCCCTTGCCTCCCCACATTGTGTGGCACACCATTGTCATCGCGGAGAGTGGTCATCGTCGTGGGCACATTGTCGTCTAGCCTCCCTGATGTTGAGCGGCCGTGTGGTACGCCTTCGTCGACAGGGGTAGTGCTTCTCGTCAACCCGTGCCCCTTCATTGTCTTGCCTCTTTTGACATTGCGTGGCCGTGTGGTTC
>JAAIFI010000525.1:0-14170 GCA_011032875.1 Phlebia tremellosa | reverse complement strand
ATCCTGACCCTCGTTATTTGGACGCAAAACGCAGTGCGACTTGCCTGACTGGACGCGCAGAAGCGCCCACCCCGCTTTTCTCATGCGCGAGATCGGTAAAAAAGTAAACACCCACCGTTTATCGAGATGCGATCAATATTATGGGTCAAAGCGACCAGCTTGTGATTTCCGGTGAGCCAGCAATGAGCAAGCAAAATTTCAAGCCCAGCGACTCTGAGTGGCTTGTCTTGGCTCTTGGTCTTCGTGCGCGACGGCGGGCGGCGGGCGGAGGGCGCAACACCACGCAGCATTCTCCGTCCGACATATCGTACATTTCGTATCGCGTTCTCGCACACCGAGCGAGCCATCGAGCAGGGTCCCCGCACGCAGCACGCCACCCCCTCCCCCCCGCCCCCAGTCCCAAGTCCCGACTCCCGCCACGTCGGGGTTTATGTCACCGCCCCCTCGTTCCCGGTTGCGCTGCGCTGGGTGCTGGATCTTGCTGGGTGCTGGATCTTGCCAGGTGCTGGATGTGGTGAAACAGGCCCGCCCAGCCCGCCGCCCCCCACATGCACCCTCCTCACGAGCCAAGCCAATCGCGGTGTCGTATTTGTTTGGCTGCACCCTCCCCGCCCTCGATGCGGGGCCAAACAAAACAAACAAATGGCAATTCATGATGCAAAATTCATGAAGGTCTAGTTTGTTGCTTATTTTCGTCACTCAGTGGTGGGCGATGGCTGGTGATTAACGATTTTGGGTAGATCGTTGTGGGTCCGCGGCGCCGTCGAGACTCGAGAGCGTCGAGGTGGGTGCCACTCGTCAGCGCTGTGTGTAGAATCCCGCGTCCCTATTACTCATTGCAGGCACCCGTGTACGTTATTGATTGCATTACCCATTACAGGGCAGGAGCTTGGCGATGCATCATACCTTTGCTCGAAGAGAAAGGATGACGGCGCATCTTGGTCAGTCTCTCAGGCTGGAATCTGCGTCGTCCAAGGCTAATCGTCTAATTTTTATCATCGATATCACCAGGACTAAACATAGCCAGTTGCGCCCCTCGCCCACCGCGGCGACGCTGCTACGTGTCCCGACGCGTACGCGTTGCGGGGAGCCGTACAACGCCCTTGCAACAAAAAAACGACGACGAATGGAAAACGATAAACGATAGACGACGAGCGAGCGGCGGCCAGACGCAGCGTCTCGTCTCAGCTCGTCTCTCGTTTGTAGTCAGTCAGGTACCCTTTGTTTGTCTTTCTCTTCAGGTACCTTTTCCCTTTGTCGATCCCTTTACATATCTTGCTTCGCTACGCAACCTTACAATTTTATCCTTCTCGAAGGAAATTTCTCGATCAGGATTTACGAACCAGGATCAAACGCCCCTCGGGGAGGATGAACGGATTTTGACTTTCTCTTAAGTTTTCGTTCGTACTCTTCGATATTCAAGAAGCGCCGTCAACGGATGGCACTGGCATCTCCTGTCAGTTTACAGCGGCGGTCTGGCGGTCTGGTGACCTGCCAAACGGTCAGGCCAATTTTCAGGTACGTGGCTCCCGGAACACTGCACGAATATGAAGGAACTGATGATGGGCGGTCTTTGATTCTAGTTTTTCTGTAGTTTTCGTCTGATTCAGGCCTCGGGATTTAGACCTCGGAACTGAGACCTGAGGATCAAGAGGCACCCACTGGCAGCTTATTACATCCTCCCCCCTCACCGGAACTGGAATTTGAAAGAAGCGACGGTGCTGACTGCACCTTGCAACTCGAAGGCCTGGCTCGCCTCGTAGTCAGCTCCGCCGAATTATCCTATTTTCACTTTCAATTTAATTTGGCTTCCTCGGTCGGGATTCAACGTTTTCGAGTGGCGTCTACGAGACTCTGTTGTAAGGGGCAGACGAGAGGCAAAACACCCAGTACTCAGCGGATGAGCCTCATATTTGAAGCTCGAAGCTTCAAGCTTCGTACCTAGCCAGTCGGGATCGGCTCGACCTCTCAACCAGGCTCAGATCCCGACTTTCGAAGCGCAGCAACCCGACCTTGGCGCGGACGACGCCCCACCACCGTGCCCGAGGGCATCATCAATATCCGTCCACCCAATGCAATGCAATGCAGTGTAACAGTGTATTATCTTTGCTCAGTTGATGCTATAGCGTTTACCGCTGACCGTCGCCGCAAAGCTTGTAGCCTGGTACTGAATAGAGAAGCTCAGGGCGGGTATGGATGGCCTCGAGCCTCGACTCTTCAAAGATCCACAAGACACCGAAGAGGGCGGCTGCTGTCAAACTCACGGTTACCAGTGCGATGCGATGGGCAGGTGGCGCAGGGAGCCTTCCCTCGCTGGTCTTGTCAACGGAACATGTGAATTCTCACACTGACCGTAAGAGCAATGCAATGCAGAATCTTCATTCGATCGATGCTACTACGCACAAAGTTCGAACCTTACCTTCACGTTCCATGCAATCCACCAAGTTAAGTCACGGTAACTGCTAAATGAGAACTATGTAGGCTAGAGTTCTCAGGCGATCGGACCCCATTGCACGATACACGATGCATCAGAATTCAAGCATACCTATCAGCCATCACTGTGGTCACTGGGCACGTTCGCGCTCACATGACGGTGACCTCTGCCCCTGGCCGCCGTTCGAATTCTGCGTTCTGCGTTCTGCCAGTTGCGTTCATCATGAATCATGAATCGAAGCCTCTTCTACGTTCGCAATCCTCAGTGCGCATCCGATACCCACAGATCACGCCGCATCGAAGCACGGGACGTACAGTCCTACGCGCCCGAGCTCGCGTCTCAGTATAGCTACCAGGCCTCCCTTGCAATTGAAGCCGCTCACTGGTGCAGTGCCAGCCGCCCTCCCGCATACGGCAGCTGAATCCTGATCGAACTCTGTTAAATGAGATACGAGGTATCGGCGAAAGGCTATCTGGGACCAGGGGAGGGGTGCGCCGACCCATGCCACTGATCAAGTGCATATGCATACTGAGTACTGACTGCGCGACGAGCGAGGATCCATCTCAGGCTGGTCAGCTGGGCCGTGCGGCGGCGCGCAGATACGCCGCATTGCATTGCATTGAGTGGTCTGCGCGAGTCTGGTCTGCTGCGTGCTATATCACAAGTTACAACTACACAATCGCACAATCGCACAATCACTATCAACCCGCGTTCTGTTCTTTCATAGATGCAGTGATGCATGGAGAGATAGTGATTAGTGACTCCTCGCTGGCTGATACGGAGGGGATACCGTACTATGAGGAGCGGCAATTGCGTCAAGAGGGAGGCGCGATTGTCAATTGCGTCAGGAGGGTGGCCTGCAGAAGTCGGTTCGTGATGTAGGAGTCATTGTGAACCGTGGGCCTGTGAGATAGAAGCTGCTCGCTGTTCATGTATTTTGCCGTGCTCACTCCTCACTAGGCCTCACTGCCCATTTCCCATTTCCCATTGCCCGCCACAAGTGACCAGTGACCAGCGCGTCGGGCCAGCTGCGCGTGATTCAAAGCTGCTCAGATCCTCAACGTGGTTCATAGTGATGAGAAATTTTCTGCCTAGACACAAGCGTGATCGAGCAAAGGCAAAATGGTGGAGACCAGCCCGAGCTTTGCGCCCGCCTCCAAGGCTCTTTGCGCCTGTCAGATGAGTTTGAAAACGGACTGAACTGCTCGCTAATGACCGACGGCTTCGAGGAGCGGATTATCAGCCTGCACACGCCGAACAAGGCAAAGTGCGCATTCCAGAAGATGCGTCGATGCATATGCTGGAAGAGCATGGAAAAGCAGCGGGGGTGCGCAGATCAGTCCGTGCTGAAACAACGGGCGTATCGATAAGAGAAAGAAGAAAAAACTTGGAGAGGGCTCGTCGCCATCACGGCTGCTGCCATTGTATACCCCGGTCTCTCGTCGAGAGCTCGCCAGCAAAAATCAAAAAACGACAGCCAGCTACCGATCCAGTTGTCCACAACCCTCCAACTTGAAAAAAGTTTATCTGGAGTCTGAATCAGCGCCCAGCAGCCTCGTTTCCAATTCTGACTCCTCGCCTGCGATTATCACTGCGACAAAAGACAAAAAAATCTGAATCTGAGACTCTTACAGAGGACGGCAGCGATCTTCACCGTAAACGCATCCGCTCCCGACACAAAACGTACACGACGACAGCACACGCGGTCCTCGCCTCTGCCTGGGCAGGGGGCCGACCGACGACGGTTGCCTATTCGAGACGCGCCCCCCCTGTCCCCCTTGAACTTCTTCCGCGCGCACGAAAATCGTGAAGTTTTTTGCCGTGGGACAATTAGGGTGCGAAGACACGATGCCCGAGCCTACCCCGCGGGGGTGGGGGCGCGCGGCGGGGTTGCCTCTTCTGGAAGCGCGCGAGGATCTCAAAATCTTTGTCCAGATGCGGAGGCGGTCTGGGGGCGCCGAGCCTGCGTGTGGGGAGCCGCCGCTTGCGATTTATTATCATTTCGAGGTCCCATCACAGAGCGTGTTCGCGAGTTGAGCAAGAACCCTCCGTATCATTTATTTACTGTATCCGCCTTCCACGATAATAAAGCGCGTAATGTCTGCGCCTCATCCCGTGCTGTGTCCCTCGACGTATAGCGCGCGAGATTAGATGAGGCGGGTCCGGGTGCGACGTGCCAGGACGTGCCCCTACCGCGAATGGCGCATTTCGAAATCGTTAATGCTCGCGAGTCGCCTGCGGGGTGCGTTTGCCACCCCCAGATAACCCAGAGCCCCCCAGAGTCGTAGCTATGAACGTGGCTGATTGTGCAGCTTCTGCCCGTGCTCGCCCCGTGGGGTCCGTCTGGGGAGCTGCGCGAAGCTCGCCCTTCGCGATGCACAGGGTGCTTCGCACCGGTGCCGACTCTGGCACAACGGCAGGGGTCGTACATACGTACGTGCGATGAATGATAACATACAGAAGCTGAACTACGTCACGACGGCGACGGCCTCCCGATAGGACTTCTTAGAACTTGTGTCTTGGCGACACGTGCGGTGTGTTCGACGATAATAAGGTTTGTGTAAGAAGCTGGTTAGCAAATGCGGGGTAAGAAGCGAAGAATGCGGGGCAGAATGGAAAGTAACTTCATAACATAGTAGTGTTGAAGGCGCGGTCTATGCTGGCTGATTACTTGTGTTCAGCCATGGCAAAGACTGAGAATACACAGGAATAACTTTGCGATAGATATTGCGATGAATGACGTCGATCCGAAGTCAAAGAGGCTCAAAATGAATAGCTGCCATGGACAAGCCAGAAGATTGATATCGTGAAGCAGAGCCCTGTCAGTTGACATATAAGGATCCAGGATCTGCAGAAAGCTAAGCGAAGCGAATAAGTTCAAGATCTGGGTTCAAGAAACCGATGAGCGACTCGGACTAAACAGTGATGGGAATATCAATATCATATTGACTAGGATTGCATATCGCGTAATCAGCAACGGAGGCCATATTTGTCGTAGCACAGAGAAGGCTGCAAAGCGTACGATGGCCTATCCATCGATAGAGCTTCTGTAATGTGCGAGTCCACGCTGTATGCTGCTCCAGAGTCTCCATATAGAGCGGCGTGGCGCGTGCAACGTCGGTACTGTTGCACCAACATGAAGGATCGTCGTGGTTCGCTTATACCGCGTTACGGCAGAGCCTAGTCCAGAAGAGGATGTCTGGACGCGATAATTGACTCCGTTAACCGTGCTCGCATAGCGTTGATCACCGTGCACCCGCCGGAGGTAGCAGTTACCTAATCTCTGATTGACCATGGAACAGCGACGGAGCGTGGACAGGCGTTGACGACTGTCCCACAGTGGTCAATGTTCACCCCGAGAGCCAAGGTGTTTCGAGAGGATCGACGGACGAGCGATCGTCGACGAGACAGAAGAGTCGTGACCTCCATTGGGTGATCAGAATGATACCGCCGGTACCAGCACCTCTGGAGCAGTGTGGATGGCAGGCGAATTGAGACTTACGGGGAAAGCGAGTCCCTGTTAGCTCCAGTGAGTAGCCGGTGCGCGGCACTAGTGAGATGCAGTCTGGAGATATCAGAGTAATAAATCCGTGCCAGTTACCCCCGCGGGGTGAACGATGACGAACGACGACAGAGCAGACCGACTCACCGGCGTGCCTGCAGCGACAACATGCCCAGCCAATGAATTTCCCAGACAATCCCCCGCAGGGGAATTTTCGGCGTTCATATATACTGGTACAAAGTCCGCAGCGGTATAGTACAACTTGTTTCTTGAATGCCTTTCCTTTACCCTCCTTCGCTTCGAGAGAGATCTGACGGGGATAACGGACGGACTAATCGCCACGGTGCTCCGCACATCCGCACGGACACACGCGCAATATCAGGCTCCGGGGTATCACGCCCGCGCACCCTGCAGCCCCTCGAGGATGGCCTTCACCCCCCACGCGCCAGGATCCGGGACCCGTTCCTGCCTGAGGCGATCGCCCTCGACGTACGCACTCCGGCCGGCCTTCGCCGTCAGATCGCGGGTCTTCAGCGCCGCGTCGCCCGCCGCCTTGACTGCAGCGGCGAAGTCGATAGTCGACGAGCCCGAGAGCGTCTCGACGAAGGCTTGGAGCGGGTCGACGAGCGTGCGTGACGGCGGGCGGGCACGTGTGTAGGTGTACAGCCGCTCGAGGGCCTTCGTGAGGGCGGAGGACCATGCGGCCGGGGTGATCGTGGAGATACCGGACGACGCGGAGCTTTGGAGGGCTTGGGCGAGGGCAGAGAAGAAGATCCTGGTGTACGTGGTGGTGAACGAGGTGAGTACAATCGCGCTGTCATGATACCGGAGAACTCACGAGTAGAGTGCACCGCTGGTTCCGCCCATCTGCTCCTCGGCGACCTTCGACACGGCGATCACAGATCCGACGACGTCCTCGCCCGAGATCTTCCCGTTCTTGACTGCCGCGAGGACGGCTATAAGGGAATTACACATTTTGGCATTTAGCCTCGCCTTCACACGCACTCCTCATGAAATCGAAGACTGACCGTTTGCACCATCGCGCAGCGTGAGACCACAGTCGCCGTCACCTGCTATGTTGTCCATCCTCGTGATCTCAGGTTCCTCGTCGTTGAGCGCCTTGCAAGCGCGCTGTACGGCCTCGATGAACGCCTTGGGGTCCGCAGCCTTGATCTTACCAGCAGTGGAGACGGCCTCTTCAGCCTGTACATGCGTGGATGGAGCGATGGGCTTGAGGGAAGGCACAGCGCCAGAGGTCCACTTCCACCCAGGCGCGCCGGCAGGATCGTCGAGTAAGGAGAGCAGCAGGGCCGGGTCCGGCGCTGAAGTATCAGATGCAGACGGAAGAAGCAGCAGGGTGATGGAAAATCCGGGCATGTTCAGGCTCGTCTATTCCTCATTGTCAGCATCTTGGGTTCCAAACACACGAAGACGTCATACCATGAAAGTGCCCGCCAGTACGCGCTCGACCTTGAGACCGCGCGCATCGAGGTCCTTCTTCACCTCATGCACAATCGCACCTACTTCAAGTTCGCTCGTGCCTCCGAGATTGTTCACGAGAAGTATCACTCTGTCACCCTTGCCCTTGAAAGGAACAAAAGAGCGATCGGGGTCCGTAGTGGACGTCAGGTTGTCGATAAGCTCAGGCACAAGTTCGTCCAAGGGTGGGACAGGGTGGATACGACGGTTGCCCGGCTCGTTGTGGATGCCCATGCCGACCTCAATCTCATCGTGTGTGAGGTGAGACGACGAAGTTGCCGTACCAGGTACATGGCAATGTTCGAGGCCGACACCGATCGTGGCAAGGCGAGAAGAGACGTACTCTGCAGTCTTGTAGACCTCGTCGAGGCTTCCACCGCGGTGGGCAAGCGCACCGGCGATCTTGTACACCAGCACTGTTCCTGCAAGACCGCTGAACCAAGTAATGCTATGAGATCTCACCTAACAAGCAGATCGAACGCGACGTACCGGCGACCTACGATCTTTCCTTGGCTCCTACCTACGGCTACGTCATCGCCGACGATCACAAACTTGACGCGATCAGCTTTTCCGGGGTGCAGAGCAGCATACTGCTCCTTAGCCAGGCCAAAGTTCAAGATATCACCGGTGTAGTTCCTGCAGATACAGTGCATCAGCTACAGAACTTGCACACGAGGCAAATTCACTCACTTGACGATGATGACAGTTCTGGGTTCCCGGGCATACAACGATCAATCGGGCACAAAAGCGTAGAATTGGCCGTACGTACCCCTTGTCACTCTCCACGAGATCGATTCCACGGCGAACCTGAGACGGATTGGGAGACGCGAATATGGCTCCGCACACAGCGGCTTCCGTCAAGAGTAAGTATGTGTGCATAGGAAGCGAATGTTCATCGCCATACCAGATAGCATGCCCTCGCCTTGTATCACGTCAGTTTAAAGCGACTAATAACAACATTTGCGACCACATACCGACATAAGCTGCATGTGCAGGTTCGTGACCTGATCCGCCACCACAGATCAATGCGACCTTTGAGCGCTGGTGGGTGGTGTTGAATACGACTGTAACAGCGTGATTACTACGCGTATGACAAGGAATACACGGAAATCTTCACCTTTGTCGGGTACATCGAGACCCAACTTGGGGTTGAGGGCACAGAGCCCGCTCAAGGAATCAGTAACAAGCGTGTCGGGTCTGTTCAGAAAGTGTTTCGCTTGAGTTGTAGAGGTAAGCACAAATTTGCAAGAAATGAGCTTCAAAAGAACCGACATTGGACGGACATGATTGCTGCAGGTTGCTGTGATGGACGTACGAAAGAAAGAGAGGGGTCGAGCCTGCTCCTAAGACGTCAAGGGGACCTAGTGTTATATGTGAACGCAGCAGGCAGCTATAATAGCGTCATGGTCGAATCCGACGGGCCGCGTTTGAGCCCCTCAGCGGATGGCCCCGTGTTCACGTCGTCCAGACCCCCTTCTGGATGTTCCTACTCACTGAAATCCGCTATCGTCTCATCGACAAGCGACCAGGGAGGACTTTAGGACGGGCCTGTCCGTCCCGGGCATGCCGCGCGCCCACGTGAGGGGAGAGAGAGTAAGAATTACGGGAAACAGCCAATCGCAGCGGCGAGTAGCTTGACACACGATCGAGGACGGTAGGACCTCCTTAGCGTGCCTGAAGCTGCGGGTGAGCATCCCGTGTGAGGACAGTGAGCAAGCCCCTAGGTTGAACATGGGATGGCGCTAAGTTCTCGGACAATATGTGTTCTTGGTAGCCGTGGATTGCGAATGAACACCGATGCAATATCGAGACACACTTGCTGGTTGGTATTTTGGGCTTACATACGAATAAGAACTCTTCCGAAATGACTGCTAGGTAATTGGCCGAAATTATTGTGCATGTGGCCGAGTGGCCATTTGTCATGAGTTAACGTGTTTGTTGAGTTACTTACCGCTACTACTTACTCGCGTCTCACTTTCTTACCCTCACTACAAATGCTTTGTTACTGAGGTAACAAAAGGTAACAACACGAAAGGCCTCGTTTCTGATTGCCGCATCGAAATCCATTCTTCCTTCTGTTCTTTCATTTTCTGTTCACCTACTTACGCATGCTATGCTGACCCCGCCTTCACCATCACCTTCGTTACCTCCTTCAGACATCACAAACAGCCGCAAAAGACAACGTTCACTCTCCATGGACTCCGAGTCTTCCTCATCTTCTCCCAAACGCTCCGCGTCATTGGATCCCAATCATGATGGCCACGACACACCACGTCCTAAAGACATGTCTACTTTATCCATCGCCGACGCCAAACACGAACAAGATATTGACGCGTATATGGCAGAACAAGGAGAGGAGACCGTGTCTCAAACCCTCTACGAAACGACCAAGGCTCCGCTTACGAATGGCACGCTGACGATTACCCCGCAAGCCACACAGTCTCCGCCTATCTCAAAACTCTCGATTATCGGTGACTTGCGCAAGCATCCTATGCAAATCGGAGAGACCTGGTATGTCATCCACAAACGATGGTACAGGCGTTGGCAGAAAGCCTGTTCTGGAGAAGAAGACAAGGAAGGCCGGATCGAGGAGAAGGATCTCGGGCCAGTCGACAACTCTTCCCTCGTAAACATACGTGGCGAAATCACTTCATCATTGGTCGAGGGCGTAGATGTAGAATATGTACCCGAGCAGGCATGGAATTTATTTGTGACCTGGTACGTAAAACCGCGTTTTTCTTGAGTGGCTATCCATCCATCTGTGTGCAATCGTCTAAGCACCATAGCTCATCAAGCAAACGTGTATCTGATACCTTGTCTTCGTTAGGTACGGGGAGCCGCGATATCCTCTTCCCCGCAAAGTGATCGGACGCGGGATCGTGCAAGAGCCAACCCTAGAACTACATCCTCCACGTCTGTACGTGCATATGCTGTTGCCGGACCTCCCTGACAGCACATCTGCGACGATACCGTCTCAGTCCATCGTGGTCTCCAGTACGGACACCGTGTCAGATGTACGCAAGGCGCTTATACAATCGCTCTTCCCATCTGAGACTCTGGAGGGAAGGTCGTACCGGGTGTGGAAGTTTGACGAGCCTCCTCCTGCTGCCACACACCTCACCGTCAAAACCGTTCAAGAATCGCGTGTCAGTATACTGGAGGACAGCTCCAAGAAAGTAGACGAAGCGTTGATCGAGAACGGAGACGTTTTCGCTGTGGAGGTTGCAGTCGATGGAAAGTGGATCGTCTCTGAGAACGAGAAAGCTGGGTCCTCAGAATGGTCCTCGCTTGCAACGGATGCATTGCCGCCCACTCCTCAGTCGACGCAGGGAGAGACAGAGGCACCTAAACCATTATTTGGGTCTGGGGCGGACTTCTTTAGTAAACTGCAGACCAAAGCGGCACTGACTCCACTCACCGGTGCATTGACTGCTACACCCGCCAAGCCACCGAAAGCAGGGCCCTCTAAGGACCCCCGTCCTGGTCCCAAAGTCTGTACACTTGTGCCAGGCAAACTTGGACTGGGTAATATGTAAGAGTTCCTGTTCACGTCAAGCTTTCAAGCTGATCGCTGTCATAGGGGAAACACATGTTTCATGAACTCTGCGATTCAGTGTCTCACGCACGCTACGGAACTGAAAGACTACTTTCTTAGTGAGTATACGTAGTCTATACGCAGGAGCCTTATTGACATTGTTCTGGGTGCATCACAGCGGGCGTATATGAAGACGAGCTCAATCCAGACAACCCACTTGGTATGAAGGGCGCTATCGCAGAGGCTTTTGGTGCACTCCTGCGTAGGATTTGGGCACCAACCGGTCCAAGCACGTCACACTCACCACGTGAGTTCAAGCAGGTGCTCCAGAGGTTCGCTCCCCAATTTAGTGGGTACCAGCAGCACGACTCGCAGGAGCTCGTTGCGTTTCTTCTGGATGGTTTGCACGAAGACCTCAACCGGGTTCTAAAAAAACCGTACGTGGAGAAGCCCGACTGGGAGGGAGGAGGTGACAAGGAGCTCGTTGCGCTGGCCAAGAATTCCTGGGACGGGTATATGAAGCGGAACGACAGCGTCATCGTGGACCTTTTCCAAGGCCAGTATCAGAGTACTCTGGTTTGTCCTGAGTGTGAGAAGGTACGCATATACAATGGCTCTCACGGCTAAAACTCAAACCAGTTCTCGTTAGGTTTCGATCACGTTCGACCCTTTCATGTACCTTACACTTCCATTACCTATCAAGAAGAAGTGGAGGCACACGATTCTTTACGTTCCTTGGGATCTCGATAAGCCGAATATGAAGGTAAGAGGGAATGATAATACAGAGCAATGGCTGCTCACTCTATCTCAACAGGTTCCTATTGAAGTCAACCGTGACGCATCGTTTAAAGACGTGCGGGCTTTGTTAGGACGTTGGATGGACGTTAATCCCGATCATGTAAGTTTCAGCCAATATATGAGCACATTCGAAGTCACTCATTTTAGCGCTGCAGCTCGTGACATTGGAAGTCTTTAATCACCGTTTCTACAAGAATCTTGATGACAACGTACCTGTCAGCGACATCGGCGAAACGGACGATATTATGTGCTTCGAGCTGCCTTGTCACTCGCAACAGAGCCGGTCATACAAGAAACAGGATGGCGATCCATTTATTGTTCCTGTAATCCTTTCTGAGAGCCCCAGATCTCGGCAAGGATATAGCAGCACCACCCTCCAGATGTTTGGTAGGCCCTTCTTCATCGTGGTGGATCAAGAACAGGCCACGAGCGTCGATGTCATGTACGATCTCGTGGTCGATCGTTTGCAGCGATGGACGAAGCACGTACGAGACCTCTTCCAATGGGAAGCTGGTTCGGTATCCACTCCTATGGAGGAAGTGCCCATCCCCATATCCGCAGGGCCTTCCGTAGAGTCGATAACAGAGATTTCGGAGACAGGCGAGGTCGTAACTGTTCAGGAGGTCGTACCAGAGGAAGGCGATATTGCCGACGAGAAAAGCATTGTGATCCAGGAACCCGATGACGATTCGATGGATACTTCTGACGACGTTCCACGGCGCGTAGGATTTAAGAAGGATCTGTTCCGGATCCATCTACAGCCTTCCACTGTGCAATACGCCGTGGGATATGGCTCCTGGTCGACCAATCCGAAGTCAGACACTTGGGCGACGCGTAAGGCTCGCGCCATTGAGAAGGAAGGGACACCACTCTTACGCTTTGGCGACGCCCTCATCTGCGAGTTCGATGAGAACATGGAGTCGTATTACTTCGGAGAGAAGAGCGGAAAATGGGAACATTCCACCTGGGACACTTGGGAAGAGTTCGTCCATCCCGAATACAAGGCTGCTCGCGAGGCTGCCGGTGAGAAGAAGACGCGTGGTATAACTCTCCAGGACTGCTTAGATGAGTTTACGAAGGAAGAGAAACTTGGCGAAGACGACTTATGGTACTGTCCTCGTTGCAAGAAGCATCAGCAAGCTACGAAGCGGTTCGATTTGTGGAGCGTGCCCGACGTGCTTGTCGTTCATCTCAAGCGATTTAGCAGCAGCCGCACTTTGAGAGACAAAATCGACACTTTCGTCGACTTCCCCACCGAGGGACTCGACCTGACCCCTATGGTTAGGGAGCGGCAGGTTGCGCTAAAGTTGGCGGCAGCTGGCGAAGACATTCAGGCGCTTGGTTTAAGCGATATCGAGGAGCCACTGCTTTACGACCTATTTGCTGTGGACGAGCATATGGGCGGCCTGGGTGGCGGCCATTACCGAGCGTTTGCGTATAATGAAGGGGATAACAAGTGGCATCACTTTGACGATGCGTATGTCAGTGATTCCTCAGCACAAGCCGCAGTTGTGAGTGTAGTGCCTTATGGGATGTTGTATCTGTTTGCTGACCTTTCTGCATAGAACTCTAACGCTTACCTGCTCTTCTATCGGAGACGCACTTCAAGGCCTCTAGGTGGCAAGACTCATGAGCTGATCGAGGCAGCTCGCGCCAAAGCCACAGAGGCGGCAGCCGTAGGAGTTTCGGAAGAGGAGGTAGCGTCGGAAGTGAGTGAGAACGGTGTCCAATTACCCACTCCGCCTTCCGATAACGAAAGCCCCTTCAATGTACAACTCAGGCCCGTGGCAAAAGCTAGCCGGTTCGTCAATGCATCGGGCACCTGGGACGGTCAGAAACATGCCGGTTGGGACACGACTTCTTCGAAATCTCTGTCATCTTCCTCATCTTCGCCGCCACCTCTCGACGACGCGGAGCCTCCATCATTCGAGGCGTCTATGGCAGACGAAGTCCTACAGTCAAGCCTGGATCCGTTGCAAATCTCTGCGCAGCAGTTTGACTTCCCTGATCCGTCATCAAGCCACGACTCTCCCTCGTCAATGCAAGCAGAGTTCGACAGGGATACGGACTTGGATGGGATTGAGCTGTCACCCGCAAATTGGGATCCCCACTCGCACTCGTTGAAGACCATACAGTTAGACGAAGTCTCTCCACCACCTACAGACGACGTCAATGATTACTCCAGTCTAGCCCATCACAGTGAAGACGACCTGTCGGACGTTTAGAACCTGTTTGTATATCAGACCTGTGTTATAATATTGTTTGCTCCATAGAGCGTTGTATCCTGCATATACAATAGTGGACACTTGATATCCCAATGTATTTCTCAAAATGCCAGAGTGCTCGTGTTGTCTTGTGCTATCTCCCGTTCCGACGATGGTGTTGCATCTGCAAAATAAACAAACAAATATATTGACTTGTG
>JAAIFI010000524.1:0-14284 GCA_011032875.1 Phlebia tremellosa | reverse complement strand
GAATGGGGGTGTTTCAAGGAGCGGTCCTTCACTGTATATAATTGAAAGGTAGTCTAGAGAGGTCGAAGGGTGGCTTCCGTGCCGGAGAAGTCGTCCCGCCACGCGTTCGCGAAATCTTCTGCAGAACCCCAATTGCGGAATGTCACCCATACGCTGGCATCATCGGCGGAGAATGTGCATATTATCTCTTCACGGAGTTCCTCGCACTGGCCAGCTTCCACCACCAGGTCTCGGTTAACATTGACACTCTGGTCACTGTCGTCATCGTCATCGGCGACCCCCCAAGTACGTAGACCGGCGATTAAGACAGTAGGCAATTGAGCCCGACAAGTTTTGAGACTTTCCTCATACCTGCGAAGATCAGCTGCCGATGCAGCTTTCAGCAAGCCAGGCCAGATTCTATATTGCTCCCAGAGTGCTTCAACCACGGAAGGGGATGGACAGGCTTCGCCTATAGGCAAGACGTTTGCTTTCACCAGTCTTGCAAGACTTTCGGCTAGTATGAGGAGTCCACTTTCGAGTGGATTTGGAACAACCAGCCATCCGACTGATCTATGCGCTATGTGCAGAGTATTGAGCAGAGCTGAGAGCTCTCCTAGGAAGATATTGTCGGGTTGAAGGACGCGCTTGCTGAGGATGTATAGTGCCGTGGAGACTGAATAGAGACAAATGCGCACGCTTCGATATTGGGGGTAATTGTAATCAATAACCTCTTGACAATGGCGAACTGTCTCAATGGGAATTTTGCTGAAGAAGCCATCAGATGCGAATGGAGGTGCATAACGAAGATAGTCGACGGGCTGTTCCGAATCAACGATAATATACGACTCCAAAAACTTCGTTGCTCGGATCAACATCTCGTGGATCACTGTCAAATTCAACGTCTTAGAGAAGGTATAATTGAGCAGACGGGTGACGAACCTTCATCGGTTTCACCCACATAACCGGCAGATTGAGATTCGGGTTGGTCTTGTACCATGAGATGATAGAGAGCCTGCGTTGTGCCTTCCAAACCAAGCGTCATCTTCGTACCATGCGCGTCCTGAATGGCCAGGACTTTGTCTATGTATTGGAGTCTGGACACAGCATCCAAACGCGACCCGGAGAGTTTCTTCTCTATGTCGCAAAGAAGAAGTAAGGAATACACGACGTTCGTGTCATCGAGTGCTCCGTCCCAGTGTTTTGTCGGTGATTTTGAGTCAAATGACCGGATCATCAAGTCCCTGTAGGCTTTCAAAGTCTCGGTGCCTAATTCCGCTAGTTGAGATGGATCAAGAGGGCTGTGCTGCGGGGTCAGACGTTTGAAGACGCGGAGGCCCATGTGAGTCGCATCCGACACAACCCGCATGAGCGACAGCGCAATCTTTGCTGATTTTTTAAGGTCCTTGGAGCATCGAGCGAGAATACTGTGCCCGACATCGACCGGTAACGTGGTTACAGACCAGATCAACGCTGCGCCTTCCAGCGCAACTCCCAGATCTTGGTTCTGGAGTTCGCTGATTTCGCGCATGCTCCAATAGACCTCCTTGTTCACATGTGAATGAGGACCCTGCCATCCCACGCCCCACGCCCCATTGAGTGCTGATGTACGTATCATGGACCAAACATTGCGGAAGTCCCGTAGGCTGGTTATGATGTAATCGCGAAGAGCGCTCCGCAATCCCAAGTCGGCGGGAAAAACCGCTTTTACGAAGAATATAAAGCAGGACACAACGATGGCCGCCACAAACATGAGCAGCAGATTCAGCACTGCGACCACCACAAAGATGATTACGGCCGGGAGCCGCGAGGTGAGAGTCCAGATGATGGGTATAACTGCTGACTTGTATGGGCAAGTGACTGTGAACACTGGTGCTGCCGTCGCCACGGTGTATACGACTATCGAGACGACCAAGGTTATGACAATGGTGCGCCCGATGTCGTTATCGAGGAAATAGAGAAAGTACGATAGGCCAACCAGGAACAGAATAAGCGCAATTTGCATAATCACGGGGAGGATGGCAATGATCGTTGGCACCTCCCATTTCTGTAACCCGTCGAACCGCAGTTGCCTCAGCTTGACGGCATCACGGGCGTTTGTCCCTCGCGGAGGTGGTCCGCGGTGGAGCCATTGCTGCACGGTAATCACGAAGAAAGAGTCGACGAGAGCAAAGGTGAGACTGAGAAACCAAAGTTTGTTGGCTTTCACCAAAGCCGGGAAAGCTGTAAAAGGGGGTATATTCCTGGACTCAGGGGGGACCGTGCTTTGAACAGTCGAATTCAGATAATTGAATCCTCTGAGATCTGTGCTGTTTAGAGTGAAGGAAGATAGCTGCAATGAAATCAACCGGAGCAAATCCACGGTCGACTCGCCAGGGTCAGGCCGCAAAAAGGCATACGATGCGACAGTGAATGCCGTTACAACCGCAGAGAATAAACCTGCCTAAAATGTGGAAAAGTTATGAACGAAAGGAGAAGACAAAATATAACGAGGAACATACAAAAAGCAGCAGATTCTTCAGCTCACTTTTCCAACCATCTATCATGCGTTGATCGTACTGTTCCATCTCAGTCAGGAGAGAAGCCCAGTGATTGCCCTAGACGACCTAGTTTAGCGAGAAACGGGGATACTGGCTGAAGTCGCCCTCGCACACACCTTTCGTCTGATATTTGATAAAATATCTTCCTCATCCTCAGAAACGGGGGCGGCCTTCGTAGTAACGGGGTCTGTTTCAGCGTCCTCAGCAACAGCCGGGGTAGCTCTGAGGACGCCAACTGCATTGCCGTTCTCAGTGGCAGGTGGGGTATGCGGTAGTCGAACGTCAGAGGGGGTTGAGGCAGTATCCATATCGAATGTCTCCAGGACACTGTTTAGCTTGAGAATGGGAATGTGTTGACTGAGGATGCTCTGGGGGATGTAGTTGCCTGAGATATCGTACTGTCTGTATAAATATAGCCTCTGGTAAATATTCGTGAAAAGAATTGTACACGGTGCAAAACCCGGCACCTGGCTGCAAACAGTGCGGATATCAAAGCGCTATGGAAGTAACGCACAACGGGTTGAGCCTATTGGATGAGAAGCAAAGAACAGGGATGCCTTGTAAGTCGTCGTATTGATACACATGATGCATCTGTATACGGCTGCCAACTCTTTACAAGAGAGCCTTGAAACGGGGACAGCCCTTGAAGTTTCGAAGATCAAAAACTGGATCACAAGGAGCCATAAAGCCGGGAGTGAGTCAAGGAATGCTGTGGGATCTAGTAACGGTGCATGTGGATGAGAAGCGACCAGCGCTCAAATTCGGTTGATTCATACGACATACCGGCGCCAGTGTTGACGACAATGTTCTTGTTCATTCAGCTTGTTTCGGTATCAGTGTCCCACAAACCATGTCTCGTGCATTGTGTATGTATTACGAACGAGGCTTACACGAGAACCTGGCAATTATATCCCAGATTGCCCTCTCTAGTGAATGTGACGATATGATCTGGTGAGAGCCTCTTCAGACAAACCCCCGAGGATAGCTGTGACCAAGCACGTACCGCCAAGCAACCGTGCTGTGAAGCCTGCCTCGCAATAGCAGCTATAGCAACGACAATGGGATCAATCAGCAAGGAAGACATGGAAAGAGAGCGGCGTACAAGTAATAGATCCATTTGCGCTTGAACACTTCGATGGCCTCCTTCCCACCAGGACCGTCCATGGTATCTGGGTGGTCTTTCTTCAAGGCTGGGATAATTGAATCCGTCAGTCATCCTGCCCCACGTCAAGAATGGGATCCTTGCCTTTTTCTATAAGGCCTCCTTCGCCGCATGCGGCTTCGAACCGGTGCCTCCATTCTCTTAACGTCCTTGCATAATGCGGGCCGATGTTGCTCACGGAATCTACAACGAGACGGCCCTGCGACGCGGTTGATACGGAGTTTGTCAAAAGCGTCACTGTAGGTAGAATGCCACCTGGAAAGACTTCTCTTCGGATCAGCGTCAGACCTATTTTCAGAATGAGGAAAAACATACTCTGTACACAGCGACAAACAAAGCAACGGAGGATGACGGGATTATCAGCACTTTGTTCTCAATGTAGAGGAGCGAGGCTTGATTACCCATTTCCGGATGAAGTCTTCGTATCGAACGTACTCCTCATATCGACTTTCGGGTATCGTGATGCCTTGAACTACAGCAACGCCCGTGTTCTTCTTTAAAGCCCAATCTATAGTTGCGAAATAAGTCTGGGAACGTGAATGTTCAGTGAAACGTCCGCCAAAGAAGTGATGCAAATACCTCAAGAAACTCGCGTCCTACAGCTTCGACCATTTCGACACTGACGACACGGTCAAACGCGCCCGCCCACTCCGCCGGCAAAGATCGATAATCCATAAGATGTACGCGTACTCTTTCCGCAAGAGTGTCTTCAGCGTTATCCGGGCTGGCCTTCGCGTCATCGTAGATGATGCCAAGACCGGCGGAGTCCCGGTGAGACCGCGAAACCCTCTCCACACGTGCACGCACCAACTCTGCTTGCTGCGTTGAGAGCGTGATCGTGTCGACAATGGTGCCCGGTATCGTCTGTGCGATGAGAAGAGAGAGCGATCCCCAGCCCGAGCCTATCTCGAGCACGCGATGGCCCGGCCGGATGTCTGCCTTGCGGATGATGTGGCGCAGCTTGCGCATCTGTGCTTCGTACAGATCGTCGCTCCCGTCATCGGTCGATGACGGTTTCTGTCCGTCGTCTCCATCAATCACGGTGGGTGTCGATGCGCTGCTGGTAAACCCATCGCGGCTGAGAGGACTGGAGTCGGACAGATCTGGCGTGGTCCTGTCTATATCTGAATCAAGTGATGGGAAGATCGCGCACGAATAAGTCATGTCTTTGGACAAGAAGGCTGCGAGGAGGAAAGACGGGTAAATAAAGACTCTCAAGCAATATGAGACAATTGATTTGTAAGACATCTTCTGCGCACCTTCAAACATCTCGTTGCCGAGATCATAATGAGCACTGATGTTGTTCTGCGCGCTGGCGAGGGTATTTGCCAGCCCACTAGCAGTAAAACTAGCGAGTCTAGTCAGTGGGCTCAATAGACTTGCGGCTAACTGTGTTGGAATTGCCAGCAATTTGGCCAATGGCGAGGATGCAAGGTTGGAAAGTACATCTTTATTCTTGATAAATATCTGAGGATGCTCTATCAGTACAGTTTTGAAGCATGGAAGCAAGCGGAGACATATGGCAAAATGAATCCCAAAAATACGCAATAAAGACTTACTAAGAAGACTCGAACAAGCTCGTCAGAGTCCACGTCCACGTCACCAAACATGAACGCTTCGGCAAGGCCCAAATCGCCCGACATAAGAAGACGGAGGAAAAACTTTGGAGAACGAACGCGGAGCGTAGCCTTTAGCTTCCCGTCACGTACTTCCTGAGCCTCTGTATGACTCTCCTGAGGAGAGAAAAAGACATATGTATGTGTCGGGGTGCATATCGTGAGACACCCATGGCGGATGTTGCTCAGAACGCTAGCGACCAAAAACATATGATAATTTGGTCATCATACACGCGTATAAAGTTACGCACCGAACCACGAGCTTTTCTGCAGCTGCTGCGGCTGCCAGAGTGAAAGCTTGTGTAGACAGCATTGTTCAAGACTGCGAAGAATCACTAGAGTCGATCTGTGGAGGGAGAAGCAGAGAACGGTACTGGACAATTTTGAAGGAGGGCTTGCGCCATTAATAGCAATCTCTTCTCTATATAACATTGTTCGTTGCGGTATTTTGCGAGATTCGAAGCGGATTTAAGGCTCGAGATCGAACAAAAGCACACCGAGGAACTGATTGACGTGAGAAGTGGGAGGACCTTGACAAGCAACGGTATCGTTCTCATGAGTACCGAGAGTCCAACAGACCAACGAAATTATGGTGTATATGTTCTATCGTGATTTGAATCCAGTATGTTGGGACTGATGCCGTAGTCATGATGGTGGTGCGAGTCTGAAAAGGTAGCAGATGCATTGAGCGCCGAAACAACTTGTTCAATTGCAAACCTCACTTTCGCCTAAGTATGATGCTGCATTTGATTGCCACGGAGGTTCGTAACACCGAACATACCGGTCGCTAAATTGAAGTTTCTGCGTCACAGAGGTGCCGACATACACCCCGGGCCAGTGGAAGCCTGTCACGTTGCAGCCTATGCACATGGCTACAGGACCGGCCAACTGTCCTGGGTCTAATGGTGGAGAGAATGAGCATGGATCACGATAAACATGGACCCAGGGTCACGGGAAAAGGGACCACAGACTAATCAGAGTCTTCCTGAACGCCCGTGCCACATCAACCTCGTGCGGGAATTGTAGGGACCTGCGCTGCCTGGTTCTTCTACGTGCCTAGTGAGCTGCCCTTTCATGCAGCCTTCATGTATCAGTGTTGTTCATCTGATGATCAATAGGTTTGGTGTACTCTCTTGTGATACTACCTTGTATCGGACCATGCTGTGCTCGTAAGTTTTCTTCAAGTTGACAATGTCGAATCTGCCCTAGTGATCAAAGGCGAAATAAGTGAGCATGCTCCTTGTCTTTGATGAAAGCCAGTCGTAATCATTGCAATCTCCACACAGCTGGCCATTTGCACTCGACTATCATTCAGGCAACGATGTAGTAAGTGCGAGATCGTGTTCGCTTATTGGATATATCTCGAACTCTTAGTTCAATGAAGATGCGTGGAGTGCGGAGGTATCGTAAGTCGATATTTGATAGTACAGTAGTCCGTTCGGTACCTCTCAACCGCAGCTTTCAGTCCAAAACCCACCAAGAGCACTACTATACAGCTCCATTCCTGCAATCCCTGGTCAACTAGACCTTATGTAATGGAACAGAGACTTACCACTCCTTACACAGTCGCCTTCTTGGCGTTCTTTCTGTCCTCCCATGCCTTCCTCGCGGTCTTCTTCAATGGACCTCCCGTCATGATATCACCGACCCCGACGATCAGCTGTCCCGTGCCGTATACAATGGTCCCAGCTGCAACGATGACCACACCCGCCATTACGAACGGGCTGACGGTAAGGATGACGATGCCCTTCAGGAACGGGTGAAGTTTGCGCTTCTTCTTCTTACTCTCTCCCTCCGCCTTAGGCTGCTCGGCTACTCTCTCCGCCGGCTTCTCCTCGAAGTCATGCGGGGAACCGAAAGGGTTCTCGTAGACGTATCCCGAAGGCATGTCGCTCGGGTGGTGCGCGACCCCGGAGGCGGGGTATGTAGCGTCTCCGTACAGGACAAGCGCACCGTCCTCCCCGATCCGACCCTCCATGCTAGGATTCATGCGTTTGTCGCCCTGAATCATGACTACAGTTTGGTGGAGTACAAACTCAGAGAGGGAGTTGAGGGAGAACGGGTTTGGTGTCCCAGCCTGAGCCGTGCTGGAACCTGCAGCAGATAGGTTTTCTCAACACCGCACGTAAGTCTTAAAAGTGAGCAGAAGACTGCGGATGATTCGCATTTGATCCGACTCGCGTACGAATATCACCCAGACCCAGCCCTCTGACATCGTCCGCAGTATTAATTGTAGGGTGGACGATTGGTCTAAGCATCTTAGTGCAATCAAGATACTGCGGATGTCTTGAATTTTGCTAATCGCCTACCGGTCACGACATACCCCATCATAACGAGTATCTTATCCGCATTTGAGGTTGGTACACAGTCGTGAGTGTTCGCCTCACCTAGACTCACCGTCGACACGATGTACACACACATCGGATAACCGACGCCGCACAACCGCGCAGTATCTTTCTATCATCGCTCTCAGCTGACCGCAGCCCTCCGCAGCTCTTTATGACAGTGTAGGACGGCGTATCAGCGCGACGTCAGTCCCATAGGACCTCGAGTTCAAAACATTCAGGCGAGCAGGAACTTTACTATGTACAGATCCTATGAAGAGCAGAGTATCATTGACTATCGTCAAAACTCTGGCTTTCGAAAGGTGCTTGAGTCAACAACAGCAGTTGCGATACTTCACCATTACGACTCGGACTGGGCGTACGATACTGACTCCGGTCTGGTCTACGAGCAAGAACAGGTGATCTCGTCGTCTCACGGTTGTCGTGACTGGAGCTTCGACTTGCTCTGAGCTCTGGCGACTGTGAATGATGGCCCGTTTGCTGTGGAGCCGGCGACCCATTGACGGCTCTCCCAGAAGTAGCAGAGCCTTTGGGCACGATAGTGAACTGGAGGGCTGGTTTCTTTGGAGGCGGCCGGCGGGCTTTTTGCAAGCTCCCAGGCCCCTGCGAGAGATCGAGATATCCTGACCTGAATCGCTTCTCTAAGTCTCCCTGAGGAGTTGCCGACTTATATAGATATCAGCCAGATGCTACTCGCTGAGGTTTTATCACTCACTTTATCGCGCGAACTACTTCGATCTTGACCTGCATGATGAACAGGATCGCTATCGTCGGGGTGTGATACAGATGGTTGATCATCCGCAAGTATTTCGTCCTGCTCCTCTTCCTCCAGGATGGTCTCTACTTGTAGTGGTGGCTTCGGCGTCCTACCTTGTTTGCTTTGAGTGACACTCTGAGATGTACGCTTCTCTCTCTCGGAGCTCGCTGAGCGTGTCCTCTTTCGCGCCGTCTGTTCCTCAGCCACGGCGCTTCTTGATCGTGACTTACTGCGTGTGCGCTTCCTATTGGAGCTCAAGCTGGCCGGCCCCTCGCCTTCGTCTTCTGTATCGGCCAGCGATATCGGTGCATCGGGGGCATCCCCTGCGTAAGAAGACGATGGCCCATATCGTTTGCGCGCGACGAGCAATGGTGGTACGCCGCGTTCCTGCTTTTTCATCTCGGCGAAGAATTTCTTGCTCTTCTCCTTTGTGCGAGGTGTCATTGATGAGCTGAGCAGAACTCGCGTCGCCTCAGTCGTGGAAGGAGCGGGGGTTGTGGACCTCGCGCGGGTACTACGTCGAAGAATTGGTGGAGGGGGAGAAGGGGAGGGACCCCGAACAGGAGGAGAGGGACTCAGAGCACGAGGAGAGGGACTGAGGGCACGAGGTGAGGGATAGAATAAGGGAGACAATGGTTTATGCACTTGTCCGGATGACACAGGTGGCGGAGGACCAGCATCATCGAAGTGAGGTTGAGATTGGGTTTCGGGTTCCGTCAAAGACTCATCCAAAGCGTCGCGGGAGAGTTCTTTGGCCATGCCTGCGTTCACATGAGGTTGGGACTGGCTCTCTGGTTCAGTCAAAGACTCATCGACAACGTTGGGGAGAGCAGGTTCGACTATATCTACATCCACGTCGTTGGCGAATTCGTCGCCCCCTGCGCGTGGTGCATAAGCAGTTTCGATGGCGTCCGGGTATTGCAGAGGTTCTAACGATTCAGTTCCCATAGATATGTGAGTTTCCCCCGAATGTGTTTCGCGACGGGGCACTTCGCCGTCTGGAGCACGATCCTCCGGCGGATCTACCTCCATGTTCTGGGTGAGCTGAAGCTCGACAGCGCGCGCGGATCCGTCGGATGTGGAGCTATCTTGAGACGACGTCCGTGAGTGCTGTTTTTCGTCTTCCTCCATCCTGTTCGCTGGAGGTGAAGACTCAGGCTGAACAAGAGAGTCTTCACTGGTCTTGACCGGCGATCTTTCAACGACCTGAGATGTGGCAGGTTTCGCAGATGGCGTGCGAATTTCTTGCTTTTTTGCAAGGGACGGATGAGGAAGTACATCTTGGTAGGGCGGCCAGTAGTAATCCGCATCATCATCGCTCTCGTGTTCGACGTGTTCGGCCGCGACAACATTCGTGGGTCCCGGTGGTACAATTGAACTACGACCAGAACTTTGCTCAGCCTCGGATTCTGCCATCAGTTCGTCTTGTTCTTCCTCTTCTTCGCGTAATAAAAGCATATTCTGGCGCTCAAAACGTGGCTTGCCTTCCTCGATGCTCATTTGTTCCTGACTCTCTTCCTCCTCTTCCTTCTGCATAACTCGCTTCCGCGCTTCTTGAGGTTGGCTCTCTTCCTCTTCTTCCTCTTTGATTGCATCTACCACTACGTCATCATTGGAATCCATTTCGCGAACCATCTCCCTCTTACTTGGAGAAAGAGAGGCTATCGATCGGCTCCTCGAAGGATGCTCTTCTGTAGCGCCCTCACCAGTAGGAGTGCCGGAATGACATCGTGGAAATTCATTCGCATTGATCTTCGCAGGCGAAGCAATATGGTTATGATCTCTAGACCGCACGAGCTGGCTGAGTGCGGGAGAAGCATCGAGAGAGGGTGCATATTCCGAAGGCGAAGACATGGACGCAAACCTAGAGAAAGAATGGGTAGAATGGTCGCGCTTTCGAAACCGCGGAGGAGTCGAGATGTGTGTACGCGACCGCGAGCCACTAGAAGAACCTGGAGACAGTTGATTTGCAGGCGAACCAGAATGTCTGCCATCTGTGTGCAACGATGTGGTAGTTGGGTCAGGTATTGATCGAGGTAATGACGCGCGTGAAATGAGGCTCTTCATGGGCCGAGATGGTCCTGCCTCTGGTTGAGATGACGGTGAGAATGGACTTGAATCATCGACAGGGGAGTTTGCAACAGATTCATTGGCATCCATGGAGGCTTCGTCCGCAGAATTCTGATTACCTTCAACCTCCCCTTGAGCAAGGTCGCCAAGGGAGCTATCTGCTTGCAAATGAGTGGTCAGGATTCGAGAGATGTGTTTTATGCACTCACCCGCGTACCCACTTGAGTCTCTACGCCTGTGTATCCTCTCCCAAACATCCCATTCCGCATCGGGTACCCACGAGCTCGCGTAATGGGCCTCATCGCTAAGATGCACGGCCTCTAGATGTTCGTGGAGTTCGTGGCGAGATTTGAATAAACGGAAACACCAATTGTATCTGCACGCGTGTAAGTTAGTATTGTTGTCCATCTTCGTTAGATACGTTTTTATAATGAATCACGTCCACATCAACCAATTTGCATGAATAAAGACCAAGAGGTGAAAGCAGAGCGTGCAGTTAACGAACCAGAGGCTCTGACCGCGACTTTGTTTGGCCGTGTTAGGATCCCAAGGTCCGACATTTCCATATAGATTGGGCTCAATCAGACGCCAGGCCGGCTAGGTCCGGACAACAAGCGGACCGCCGCTTCACCTCGTGCCGATTATCGAAGATTACTCGGCAGCAACGTACCCCACCACCACTTCCTCAATTCCGCTGTACAGAGTCATGCACATACGAACAACCTCTGGCTTTCCAGACATGATACACTACCTCATTCACGCATCAACACCAAAGCTCCGCGGGTTTGAGGCTTTGAAACACGCAGACTGAAGCGCGGAGAAGGACCGATATCGTGTGAATCTGAAGGCTAGTCATTCTCCTATAATGTCAAGAAAACTCTCATTCCTACCACCATGCCTCAGATAGCTCTTTTGGACGGAGACGGTCGTATTGAGCTCAGCTACGAGGACACAGGACCACCAGGAGTTTCCACTACATATGTCACCGTCGTTCTGATACACGGATTGATCTTTCATGGTGGTACGTTTATACAATCGTTCTAGCGCGCTCTGTTCAACGCCCCATTACCATCGGTCTACAGCCACCTTCAATCGAATGTTCCCCTATGCTGCCTCTTACAACCTCCGACTCGTCTCTGTGACCATGCGCGACTACCCTGGATCTACCGCGTACACTTCGTCGGAGCTGGACATGCTTGCTAGCTCTGACTACGCCATTCAAGAATCTATCATTCGCAAACAAGGGCTCGAAGTAGCCGAATTCTTGAAGTACCTCATCGAAACGCACAGGCTCCCCCCACTGGAGATCGGTGCCGAGTCCAGGCAGGGTGGTATTGCCTTGTTGGCATGGTCATTGGGGAATGCATTCTCCATGTCTATGCTCGGCAATGTCGAGTCTTTGGGAAGTGAGACACGCGTGCTGTTGGAGAAGTACCTGCGTACTGTCGTTGTCTACGGTATGGAAACACTGGTAGTTCATATGAGAGTTCGCTTAACTGAATCAGCCTTGTAGACGTCCCTTACTCGATCGTAGGTGGACCTCCACCGGAGGGAGTGTATCATCCGCTAGGCGACCCCACCGTTCCTTTGGAAGAACGTAACAAGTCTTTCATGCGCTGGGTTGCTGCATATTGCGAGCCGATGTCAGACATCTCATCGATAGATATTCCTGCCCTCCGCACTCGGAGGGACATGCACGAAATCTCTGAGGATCACAGCATTCAACCGACCATCGATAAGATGTCTGCGGAAGAAATCGAATCTACAACAGATCCTAGCGTTTGGCAGCGTTCGGCGCGGTACTTGCGTTATATACCTCGAGAATTATACTGGAATAATACGCAGCGTGCGCTGTTCGACACACGAGGAGAGTTGGTTAACGTCAAAGGATTGATTCTTTGGTGCGATATGAGTCCATCGCTTGCAGTGTGGGGTGCAAAGAATCTACATGACAGGATGATAGCGGCGGAGCGGGAAGGGACACGCGTCAGGCAGCTTGACATGATCAAATTGAGTGGCGCAAATCATTTTGTGAGTTTCTCCACTCTCAGTCAAACCGTGACTGACATACCTGTGAATAAGATACATTGGGAGGAGCCCGAAAGGATGGTCCGTTTGCTCGCACAACATCTGTGATCAATTCGTCATAGCACAGCTGGTTTAACACAACAATTGACTAACGATTTATACATCACAACGAGAATCTTTGTATCTGTATCCTTCTTGCGACAGGTGCGTAAGCTGGCAGAAGTTGTTCACGCAGTACTTCCACATAGTTGTGTGCCTGATCACTCAAGCATTCCTCATGTTTGGTAGCTTAGGGTCTTGACCTCTACGAAGATAGTTTCACGACATATACCGTTATATGGATTGGTGAAGAAAGCTATGTATCGTCAGACGGATAGCATATATGAATGTCGGTACGTTCATCCGGGATCCGGGCCATCTGTCTTAGCTCATGGTGTCATGGTAGATGCATTAACCATCAACCATGTCTTGAAGCAGAACTCACGATGGCGTATGTGAATAGAAATTCTTCAACGCCACCTCAGTGCAAGTCCTTCTGTCCGCAATCAAGTCGATTCCAGTTGCTGACCATAAGCGCATGTCCATGGCGTTTGCACCCAGCTACCTTTGGACGGACAAATGGCCTGGCATCTGTCAACAGACCATATTCACAACCCATAATTTTGACTTTCGACGGTGCAAAGATGAGAGGACGTAGTGTTGTGGCGAAAACAATACGGGCAGCACAATCCATATCGCCGCTCACTAGGCCCAGTGTCTCCGAGAACTCCATTCAAAATATTCGACGTGGCGCACAGAGTCATACACCACCGTGAAAATTATCGGTTGCGAACATGGTCTAATGTCGCGACCATCTTATTCCTCTCCATATCTACAGAACACTGCTCTCGCACCGAGGAACAACGTCATTCCTACGTTGCAGCTGCCCACGAAGGCTAGCGTGGGTAAATGCCCACGAATTGTGGTCTGCGGAGCGCACCAGTAGTATGTTCATTTGATATATCTGTCAACAATCCTAACTATCCGCCTGCACTAGCTACACCGAAACTGATCATCAGTCAACCATTTCTTGAGGGTGTGTATCATTCTATGACGGCGCCCGAACATTGAGGTGCAATCTTCATGCCTTGGTGTCCTTCATTCTACGGACCATGTACGGCATATCTGTCAATCTTTCTATTCTGTCGGCGCGTAGAGTGTTTCATGGGGTCTCCGATGCACGCGGTACAATACTGAGCACTACTATGGCTAAAAAAGATCGTTGATAGACCGCGTATTTGTATCTTCCAGCGCTCCGCCTGGTGCCTCTACAACATACTTCGGCATGACTTCTGGAACAGTATGCTGGTACCCACTCTATGGGGCACTGATGTTAATGCGCTGATGCTACGGCACGATTACAGTGGCCAACTTCCGAGAGTGCAGCTGATTTGGAATAGTTGGATGACGAAGGGTCGAAGGAGCGAGCGCGGAAGGGAAGCACGTCAGGGACATCAGAGGGTTTACTCTTGGGAATTGGAACGCGTCTGTGAGTGTGTGCTATAGGTCTTCACCATCACGAAGGTTCTTCACACTCGTACCGGCAACCGGTTACTACATCACACCCCGATGAAATTTGGATATAGGCTACGGATCTCGAAATTCACCAGCGCGACGGTAGGCGACGGTTCGCACTGCCCAACCATTACATCAATGCAACAATAGAAGAAATCAGACAAGGAGATGCGCGCTGATCTGGGAAGCTCGGTGCACACTGCGTTTCATGCCCAGATAACGCGCCCCGGGAT
>JAAIFI010000523.1:0-14343 GCA_011032875.1 Phlebia tremellosa | reverse complement strand
CTCAGGTTGCTTGCTCGTCTTCAGTGCGCCGTATCCAGCGTGCTGACCTGACTTTCCAGCAACCGGAATTAACCCTCGTTCTATTCTCTCTGTAAGCAGGAGAGACGGGGAGAACAGGTGGTCGGCTAGTAACGTATTGGCCTTGGGACGATATCAACGTCCGGTAGGAGTGACCTCAAACGCGTGCGTTACCTTGCCCTCCTGCACAGTGCACATCCGCGCGTCAGACAAGTCACGATCACAACATTTCTGGTTTTGAACATACACACCTTGGGAGCGGTGGTCAGAATGAGCGGCCCATAAGTTATGCGATCATCCGGCTGCCTCTCATCTCCAAAGAGGTTGATACTGTCTCCGAGTACTTCTTCTGCATACATGACTGCAAAAGCCAAGAGGGTTTCCGAATGAGACGGTATGCGCGGTAAAATTGAACGCCGGGTGCAATGATCAGCCCGGGTGTGATATCATAAACGGAAGGTGTACTAGTAGTGCACTGGCACAATATGTACAAGCTCACCAGTAGACAAGAATTCATGCCCTCAACTTGAGGTTCTGTGCCTGTAAATTTGCTATGGATATTCTTCCTTGCGCTCAGCTCGAGCTCGGATTTGGCTCGGAGACCATGTGAAGATGCAAAGTGAGTAGCGAGATCACGTGCAATGCGCGTCTACTGATCGGATATCCCTGGCAGAAATTCACATGCAAGTTACGTACCGCTTTACCTGCGCGACCTCTGAAGAATGATGACAGTCTCACAATATATAAGCTTCCCTCATAGTACCACGAATAACCCTCTAAGACCAACATCATCTCCATCGAGAGCATTCCTCTTCTGTATCAGCGCTACAAACGAACCATTTCAAGATGCTCACGACCACTCTTACCAAGATGCTGAATATTCGTGTGTAAGTTCTTGAGGTTTGATGTGAACTCGCTAGAGGTCTTATCCGTCTCTCGTAGGCCATTGGTCCAGGGCGGCATGCAGTGGTGAGTGCCAAGGTACACTTTCCGTGCATGACTTCATCGTATGCTATAGGGTCGGAGTACCGCAGCTCGCCGCCGCCGTATCCAATGCGGGTGGTTTAGGTGCACAAATATCCGTCTGAAATATTGGTCTTTGCTAAACGACAAGCTCAGGGATCCTTACGGCGCTGACGCAACCTGACCCCGATGCTCTGCGCAATGCTATCAGGGAGACGCGGAAGTTGACCTCAAAGCCTTTCGGCGTAAACATCACGCTTCTACCAAGTATCAACCCACCCGATTATGCGGGATATGCGCGTGCAGCGGTAGAAGAGGGCGTGAAAATCTTTGAGACTGCAGGAAACAATCGTGAGTCTCCACCTCTTGACTTTTGAGGTGTTTCACGACTGAGCTCATGTTTTGGATCCCCGTAGCCGGTCCGTTGGTTAATTACTTTAAGTCAAATGGCTGCATAGTGATACACAAGTGCACTACCATTCGGCATGCAAAGGTTGATGACCCCGTTTCACATGTTTGTTGGCAACGGATACTCAACGTGCGTTATAGTCAGCTGCGCGTCTCGGCGCAGATTGCTTGAGCATAGATGCATTTGAGTGTCAGCATATGTTCCTTGTCTAATCCGAGTGCTATTCATACTGACTTTCATGCAGGTGCGGGGCATCCTGGAGAAGAGGACATCGGTGGCATCGTTTTGGTGCGAATTGGAACGTCATGCAGCGCTATATATAGCTGATCAAGTTTTGTGTACAGCTTGCCCGGGCCGCCCAAGAGCTGAACGTCCCATACATCGCGTCAGGAGGGATTGCAGATGGCCGTGGCTTAGCAGCTGTGCTGGCCCTAGGCGCTTGTGTAAGCTGACTGGAGGAATTTCTTGTTTTCTTCTTCTTCTCGCTAATTTCTACAAATCTTTAGGGTGCGAACATGGGTGCGTTGACATCCACTTCATAAATCTTCTTTCTCTTAAATTACTTTCACGCAGGCACACGCTTCCTGTGCACAGTAGAAAGGTTCGTACTCCATAAGATGATCCCCTCGAAGCTCCCACTAACCTTCGGGTACGTGGACAGCCCCATCCACCAGAACATTAAAGACACGATTATTGCGTCCACCGAACAAGACACCATCCACATCTTCCGCACCTTGGGCAACACGGCCCGGGTCTTCAAGAACAAGGTCTCCAAAGAAGTAGTCGCTATCGAACGCAGACCTGGTGGAGCTAAATTCGAGGACGTGCGACATCTCGTATCTGGTATTCGCGGGAAGGTGGTTTACGAGAGTGGAGACCCTGACTACGGGATATGGACTGCCGGTATCAGCATGGGTCTGATCAACGACTGCCCGACGTGCGAAGTGCTAGTATCTCGGATGGAGCGAGAAGCAGAGGAAGTCATCGACGGCCTGGTGAAGCTGAAAGCAGGCAGCACACAAGAGAAAGCGAAACTATAGTTGATGGACATATATTCATATGTAGTTCAATACGAACGATTTCGTGGCTTTTGCAGGTGTATCCTGATTCCGTNTCATATGTAGTTCAATACGAACGATTTCGTGGCTTTTGCAGGTGTATCCTGATTCCGTGAGAAAGGGAACGACTGTCTTCCCTCTCGTTTATGGTCAGCAACGGAGATTAGATTCCGTGCTGGCTGTACGAGAGCGCTCACGAGCCGCCTGTCAAGCTTTGCAAGCTTCGCGAGCGCCGGAGCTCTTCCACGTGCCGTGCGGAGAGCACATCCGCGACTTGGACGCGCTTTGCCAACCCGACGCTTCCGCCACACATGTTCGCACTTCGCAGGTACAGCTGTTTTCGACTCCCTACAGCACAGAGGCTTCCTGGAACTAGTGTGTTATGCTGTCGCTATATCCATGGCGCTCCAAAGCCAGACAAGCCATTTGATATCTTGTTCTTTGGACGCGACGAGTTTTCATGTGTCGTCCTTGATCAATTATATAGTGCGCGGGGTGCGTTTGCGCGTTTTTGCAGTTCAAACATAGGGCCAATGCTATCTTACGTTGCTTAAATTCTTCTAGATGTATGGAGCACAATAGAGCTGGTCACTCAGCCTGACATGAAAACTGGACGGCGGGGCTCTATACTCTCTATTTGTGGGTAATTATCGTTTTGTCAGCCTAGATACAATAACAGAGCTCACTCATTATCAGCACCTCTCAAGCAGCTTGGTCAGGAACTCGCCTTACCGGTACATACCATACCCCCTGATAAGCTGTCCTTTAGGACTTGGCAGGTCGTGTTTACGCTACTATCTTAGCATGCAGCGTCTGACTTACCCATATCACCTCAGCCTCCACCCCATTTCTCAACGGTTCCGCTACCCTCATCTCGTCTCCTAGTGACAGCATCGTTTGGCCGCATACTACCGAATGCCTTGTTGAAACTCTTCGCACCCTCTCGTCGTTTGAATGTACACCCATCCTTGCTACCCGCATATCGCGGCGCGGCTCCCATTCAACATGCACTCATTGATGGACTGTCAGAGACCGGTGTCTGTGTGATTGAAATGATGGAATGGAAAAGGGGCATCGATGCCGGAGAGATTTGGGGAAGGCATACTATGGTTCGTGCCAAATATATCGGAAAAAGTTCAAAGTCTGACGGCTCGAAAATAGCCTATTCCTGAGGGGATTGAGTTTCCAGCTCTGTGCCACTCTCTTGCATTAGAAGGCGGAAGACTTCTCGTTTCTGTTCTAAGAAAAATGATTGAGGGACAGGCGAGTGTTTTATCTCGTCGCATACATGATGGGGTCTGATTGAATCTCGGAATAGGCTGAATCGGTACCTCAGGCGATCGACGCATCCGCTCCTCGGGCGCCGCTCATCGTTGCAAACGACGCGCTCGTTGATTTTTCGCGTATGACTGCGATCGACATAGTTAGAATACACCGTGCAATCTCTCACCAGGTATACCATGTCAAGCGTAGTTCAAACTTAATTAGCTGACTTCCCGTACTAGAAACCGCTGTTCACAAGGCTAAAGACAGCAAAAACAGTGCAATTGCACGCGCTTTCCGTGTATGAAGATCCCCCCGAGCGGTTGCAGCATCACATACCTGAGAGTGGCATGGGAATATACCACCCGCCCACCAAGTCTCTTGTGGTCCGTTGCGCGTCTGATACCCTTTTACGCGTGGAGAAGGTAGCGTAACCCGTTATGCTCCAAGTAAATTGGCTTCTGACAGGAGGGCATAGCTGAAAACACAGGATAAAGCCCTCATAGCTGCCAAAGAGTGGTGGAATGGTGTGAGGCCAGAATGGAGGTGTACCGGCGCAAACGATGGCGCGGTTATGTTTGTCCTTTGATATGCCGTGTCTAATGAGCACTGTGGTTTCCGTGATCCCCAGGCGTGCTCACACTCATCTTTCGCTTGAATTTTGGCAGCAGCATTGTCGTATCTTAACGGCGTCGGCTACGGGCACCGCTGGCTCCTGTGGTGAGTAGTCACTTTGAATTTCGACTGAACGCTCGTGTCGCTGAGTCTGTCACGCCCAGCATTACGTAACACGACTTTGCATCATCCGACACCCGTTTCACCCGCGCTGATCTGCCAAGCGCACGTCTGAGGGCGTACATATTCTAAGTTTGTTGCTTGTACATGGATCAGAATGCCGTTGATGTTGCTATCAAACGTTATACAATTGAGCTCGCACTCTTCGGTCGGTCTGGGGCGGCCACTCGTTCCTGAAACTGCTTCATCGTGAGCAGTGAGCACGGTGAACCCGCGCCCCTTGTATACGCTGGTACCAGCGACTCTCCAGCAGTTACGTTTCTCAGCGAAATGACCTCTTCACAGACGCTTCGTGTTGCGATAATGTTTGTTTAGGCTCTTAGCACTTTTGAACCGAGCTGATAACCGTGTGTTGGCAGAGGCGGTGGAATTGCTGGTCTCACTTTCGCCATCTGTCTTGCAAAACACAAGGCAGATGTCGAGGTCGACATCTACGAGAGCGGCCCTGACTTTGCTACCGCCGGTGCTGGTCTGGGGATGTGGCCTCGCATCTGGGCGATCATGAAAGAACTTGGTCTCGAAGAAGACTTGCGACGGAGGTCGACAGCTGTTGCTGGCAATGGTCAGTTATTTGTTTTATCTGTGTGCCCAGATAATTACTGTTCTACAGATCGTCCGTTCTTATACATCAAAGGCGACCAACTAGATGGTTTCTTGTATGCGAGCAGTCCATGTGTGTGTCATCACGAGATGCCACTACGGGCGCATCTGACTCTATTGCGCCAGCTACTATGGAACCTTACCACCGAGCTGAGTTCCTTCAGGTTCTCACAGATCATGCCCCCGAAAAGCTTCGTACGCATTTCTGCAAAAAGCTGGTGTCATATGTGGACAATGCTCTGGAACCGCTCGTGATGCAATTCCAGGATGGAACGACCGCCACATGCGACGTCCTCGTTGGGGCCGACGGAATCAAATCCGCTGTACGCAAGACTATGTATAACCGGATGGCTGATCGTGCGGACGACGAGAAATCTGCAGATCAGCTCCGTCGTCATGTCCATGCAACATGGACAGGACAAGTCGCCTACCGTCACCTCATATCAGCCGAAGATCTAAAGAATGCCACGCCTGACCATCCGGGTCTCAGGCAACCTGTGATGGTATGACTTTCTTGTGTACTAGAAGATATATATCTGCTCACGCATTCTCGTTCATCGCAGTTCATCGGCAAGAATAAGGCAAGTGGCTCGGCCAATGGGGTATACAGTATGATATAATCATAGCCTCAGTATCTAATTTGCTATCCGATCTCACAAGGCCGCATTATCAACACGGCCGCGATCGTATCCAAGCCGGAATTCAATGGTACTTTGTACCATGGACCATGGGTTGCACCCACGACTCAAGAAGAGCTGCTCTCGCAATATCCTAACTGGGATCCACGCGCCCAAGCAGTCCTCGATGTGAGTATATGTTTCACATCCAACATAATAAACAACATGAATACCATTACTTCAGTTGATGAAAACTCCGTCGAAATGGATCATCAACTCTGTAGATTCGATTCCAACCTTTGCTCTTGGGCGTGTTGCTGTTCTTGGAGATGCTGTAAGAATTTGGTCTCCCTGGCAATAGGTCATGAGCTGACCATAGTGTAGGCTCATGCGATGACCCCCCATCAAGCTTCTGGGGCAGGACAAGCTGTCGAGGTAGGGCATCACAACTTTGAAGAACAGTAGATGGCAGACTGAATTTCTTGCAGGATGGGATGGTTCTCTCCACCATTCTGGCTCAACCTGACATCACCTCAAAAACAATCCCTATAGCACTTCAGGTTTATGACGAGGTGCGACGTCCATTTGCCCAGGAAGTCGTTCAGCGCTCCTATCGGACCGGAGAGCGAATGTTTCTGCAGTGTGCTAGGGTTGAGGGCGTCACAGTCGACGCCAGTGCGGCAGGCAAAGTGTCTTTGAGTGTTATGGAGGAAATCGGTGCAGAAAGCGCTGAACTCCTGCGGTGGACTTGGTCGACAACGATTGACGGTGATCTACAAAGAGCGGCAGATTTGGTCAGAGCGAAGGTTGCCGAACAGAGATAGCACTCTAAGCTCTTGAGCATGCATGATACTTATATCTAGCTCTTGTTCAGTACTGGTGCTGCCTTGACGTGTATACGTATGCGTAACTGCTCTTGATATTTGGGCTTTTTCGTTGACAATGAAACTGAAAATCACAAGGCAAACGGCAAGTCACTTTGCTTGCAAAGTGCCCCAGCCCTAATCCACGCTCTTGCTGCGGCCCTTTTGACTTCCTGTGATTTAGTTCCTCTCTCTTGATTATCGTCCGTAGTCTTCTCCAAACCAGTCGAGGGGCCGTACTAAATAGCAGGAGGCATTGATATCGAGACAGAGGAAAAAATGAGTCGACCCAGGTTCGAACTGAGGACCGCCTGTGTGTTAGACAGAAGTGATAACCAACTACACCATCGACCCGCGTTGGTACATTTAAACACATATCCAACATCTTGTCGGCGGTTAGCGGCGCCTTTAATGATATCCTTCGCGCGGTCTAGTGTTGGGTAAAAAACTCCGAGGGGTGTAAATTACTGGGGTAAATTACCTGCCCCGAAGGTGATGTAAATAACCCTAGTTATTTACCGTAATTTACACTTTTTTTACCACGTGCGCGAAACACCGTAAATTGCTTCTTAAACAATTTGGCGCCCCCCAGGATGGCTCTCTGAATCCATAACCTCAGTCTCTAAAGGTGTAAGAGACGGTCGAGAATATTTGTTGAGCTGCTCATGAGCTAGAGGGCGTGGGCGCTAAATGCTAATGAGTGGCGGGAGCTCGAACCCCTGGTGTAGGGTTACAAGATGCCCGCGAGCTGGTAACATTGGATAACCAGGCAGTGTATACTGCGAGCAGAGGTTGGAAGCTTTATTGTATACATAGCACGTATTGGGGTGTTGCATACCATGCCAGGGAAGGCCCATGAGTATATAGGTTATCTATACTTTTTTACACCCTAGTTGACCTCACCTGGTAAATTACCGTAAATTACGGTAATTTACTATGTAATTTACGTCCGGTAAATTACCTATACCTTTTCTACCCAACACTAGCGCGGTCTCGCTCGCCCCTCGGCCAAGCCCTCGGCGGTGTCGCGTAGTGGCGCGTACTGCTTGAATCCGAACCATCATCCTGACTGCTGCCCTCCAGAAGCGTCCCAGTGCCAACACTGTTGAAACATCTCGTCTATCCGTACGCAGAATGGCGCCCTCAGGACAGAAGTCTTCAGCAAAACCTCAGGGAGGAGACAAGTTGAAGCAAAAGAGCCTTATGGCATTCTTTGGCAAGTCCTCAGCGATCGCGTCAACCGCGACAAATAACGCGCCCAGTATGAAGCTGAGGACAAAGGAACCTGAAGAGTTGGCTGCGAAAGCATCCTCATCGCGTCTACGACACGTAGAAGACCCCTCGCCGAATCCTTCTGTGGATAATGACCCTGCGCCTCCGCCATCAAAGAAAAGCTCTCAGTCCTCTGTTGCGGACAGCGCCGCATATGCTCGCAGCTCACATGATGCTGAAAGTGTTAGAGAGACGCCACCGACGAGCGATCCTATCGACGTCGACATGATGTCTGTTGACGAAGAGCCAGAGAAGACGCGAAGTCATTCTACGAAAGCGGTGAGTGGCATCGTCGACTTCGTGCCAAATTTCGAAATCTCACTGTCTGGTGCTCACGTATAGTCTGTTACACGTAAGAAACGTAAAATTGTGCTTGACGATTCGGACGAAGACTTCTTCACGACAAATACATCACTGCCCCCAAAGAGGTCCACCATTGACGACTCTCCGGATTTATCTAGAGGTGAGTCCTGTGGTAAACTCTTTTGTGAGTGTGAGGTTTAATTGGGACAGGCCGGACCAAGAAACAACGCGTGTTATCTGAAGATGGGAATGAACACGCCGAAGAAGACGAAGACGACCTTGTGGTCTCTTCCTTCACGCGACGCCTCACGAAGTTCAAGCCTGTTGTTAAAGTAAACACTAAGCGTAAGATACATTCAAGCATCCGCTTATTCAATCGCCCCATTGAAGATGCATATACACAGGTCGGAATTCGGTGCACAACGACGACGACTTCATTGTGTCAGACGATGCGAATGACGACGACGAGGATGAATTACCGCCTTCGTCATCTCGCCCTCCCTCTCGCGCTTCATCTTCTAGAGCATCTTCTCGCTCCCGCTTGTCTGACTATGCCATGGGATCAACTTCCGAACCCGAGTTCGATGGGGCTACAGGAAGTGGTTTCTCGAAGAAGACTTCAATTCCCCCGGTTGTGAAGAAGAGCTCGAGTTTCAAGAACGGCGGAAACAATCTTTTTTTAACCGCTGCAGAGACTCGCGCGCAACGGCAGAAGGAGGATAAGAAGAGCAGCGAAGACCCATTCGAGTTCCTCCTCGACGTGCGGGACAAGGATGGCGTACGCCCGGGTGAGCCTGGATACGATCCAAGGACACTGTACATTCCTCCAAAGGTGTGGAAGACGTTTACGCCGTTCGAGAAACAGGCGAGTCCACTCTCGTGAGCTCCGTCTGCAAATTCTGATATGCTCCTGTGACACAGTTCTGGGAAATCAAGCAGAATCACTTTGATACTGTCCTTTTCTTCCAGAAGGGCAAATTCCTCGAACTATATGAAGAGGACGCCAGGATTGGTCATCAAGAGTTTGACCTCAAACTCACTTCAAGAGTCAAGATGAGTATGGTGTGTGTTACAGTGTATCTCGTGGTATTTCGGCTCATCAGTGTTCAGGTCGGAGTTCCTGAACAGAACTTCAATTTCTGGGCGGCCAAATTCCTTGCTAAAGGTTTGCAAGTTCTTCCAACGAGATGTTACATTTGAGATACTGAATCTATGCTGTAGGATACAAGGTAGGGCGTGTCGATCAAGCAGAAACAGCGCTCGGTGCAGAAATGCGAGTTGCCGCGGATAAGGGCAAAGGCAATAGCAGGATGACCGCGGAAGACAAAGCCAAAGACAAAATTGTGCGACGTGTGCTGAACAAGGTTTACACCAATGGCACGTTAGTTGACGAAGCTCTGCTCACTGATGAGCAAGCTGGACATTGTCTGTCTATCCGCGAAGACGGCGAGGAGGATCCTAGGAATGGCAAGCAGAAGTTTGGGATCTGTGTACTGGACAGCTCCACGAGCGAATTTAACTTGAGCGCCTTTGAGGACGACGTCTGCCGCACTAAGTTAGAAACTATGGTGCGACAGCTGAGACCGAAGGAGATTGTATACACAAAGGTGATAACAGGCCACTCCTTTTTGCATTATTGACCTGATCTGTCACATGTCAGGGAAATCTGTCGGTGTCCACTTCTAGGTTGCTCAAGGCCGTCCTGCCAGGGCAATGTTTATGGACGAGCTTACGCGAAAGTGAAGGTCTCTCTTACGAAAAGACCATCAAGGAGTTGAAGGCCATATACCCAAGCACCGACGACGACGAAATGAACGATAACGCGTATGGTTTGAGCTCTGCTGTGCCCGAGGCTATCAGATCTACGCTCATGTATCACGGCGCTGTCGAAGCCCTGGGTGCCATGATATGGTGTGTTATCTTGCTGTTACCTGGAATGATACACGGCAACTGATGGACTGTAGGTATCTCCGTACGCTCAATATAGACAAGGACATCTTGAGCATGAAGAACTTCAATGTATACGACCCGATGAAGCGGGGTGAAGGTCTTGTTTTAGACGGACAAACTCTCGCTCATGTCGAGGTAAATCAAGCTAAATTGTTCTGACCTCACTCTGATATAATTGCGTGATAGGTCTTGCTGAATAGTGAAGGGACCGATGACGGAACTCTATTGAAGCTTCTGGGAAGATGTGTCACACCGTCAGGTAAAACAGATTGGCATCGTGCTGTATGGTATCAGTCATTGACAGTCAATACAGGCAAACGGCTTTTCCGGATCTGGCTCTGCATGCCACTGCGACAGATAGCTGACATTGATGCTCGGTAAGCCGTAGTCAAGCACCTTTAGCACATCCAACTCAAGATAGTATAGACTGGACGCCGTCCAGGATCTCATCGATCATCCGACGTTTGAGTCTGAATTCACGGACGTCGCAAAGGGCTTGCCCGACTTAGAACGTATTGTATCACGCGTACATGCGAAGAACTGTCGAGTTAAGGACTTTTTGAAGGTTCTCGATGTACGCTGTCTGTTCATTCCTTCGTGTGCTGGACAAGTCTAAGTAGAGATCACAGGCTTTCAAGAGACTGAGCAAGGGTCTCTCCAGTTTGGCAACTACTGCAGAGTCTTTCAAGTCAAAGACAGTTTTTGGCTTGCTCCGTTCTGCACCAGATCTTCTGCCCAATATCAAACATGTTAGGGCGATGTTCAAGCCTCCCGAAGGAAGTGAGTGGCATACTTCATTGATCAGTGTCTGTACTAAGATTCAACGAAGGCGATGACGAGCTCGTCCCGGAAGACGGCAAGGACGAGATATACGATACGATTACCGAGGAGATTCAGGGTCTAGAAGAAGAGTTGGAGGAAAAATTGAAGGACTACCAAGATCAGCTGGAGTGAGTGTAGCTTGCCTAGCTCCACTTCTAAATCTCACCAAAAAACTCAAGATGCAAGCTGAGCTGGTGGCATAGTCCTAATGGGACCAAGGTACGCTGGTTCGTGCGCTACCTTCATGACATGCATAGCTCAGTTTTCTCAGGAAATCTATCTCGTTCAAACTAAAGCTAGTGAGAAGCGCGTACCTAAGGAATGGGTCAAAGGCGGCGGCACCAAGGTTATTCAAGTCTCTCCCAGGCTAAGCGAAAACCTAACTTTGTGTGCGCAGGCTGTTAGTAGGTGGATGGTTCCTGAGCTAGCGTCAACTATCCGCAGCTTGAAAGAAGCCCGGGAGCACCGCAGGACAACAGTCAAAGAATTCCGAGGCCGCGTCTACGCGGAGTTCGACATAGACCGTAGTGTGTGGCTGCGTGCGATCAGAGTGCTTTCTGAGTTGGACTGTCTTTTCAGTCTAGCAAAGGCATCGAACTCGTTGGGTGAGCCTGCGTGCAGACCCGAGTTTGTCGAAGGTGACGCTGCGTTCGTGGACTTTGAGGAGCTCAGACACCCTGCGTTAAGCGTCAGTACTGGCTTCAGAGGCGATTTCATTCCAAATGATGTCAAGTTGGGAGGTGATGTAGGTCGCATCGCATTGCTCACTGGTATGTTATATCTGCATTTTCGTATCATACGTCTGCTCACTTCCCACAGGGCCTAATATGGGGTAAGTGACGAAAACCGTCTCGAATCTCACCAGTTAACGTATATGATCCTTGCAGAGGCAAATCTACAGTAAGCTATCACAGTCACACATACTGCGTACATTCGAATTGAGGATATTTGTAGGCAATGCGTATGACTGCTGCCGGTGTGGTGAGCTATGATCGTATCATCATTTCTCAAGGGCAAACTAAGTGTCTTCGTGTAGATCATGGCTCAGCTCGGCATGCTTGTCCCTGCCAAAAGAGCAAAGTATGATCATGACATGAATACTATGGATCAGAATTTCTCATGCTTATGCTAGGCTTTGTCCCGTGGACTCGATCTTGACACGCATGGGCGCATATGACAATATGTTTTCTAACGCTAGTACTTTCAAGGTGGAGCTTGATGAATGGTGCGTAATCCTCCTCAAGTAGCCCGAATTGTGGCTCATTTGACTGGTCATAGTTGCAAGATTTTAAGAGATGCCACACCCCGTTCTTTAGTCATCTTAGACGGTGAGTCTCAAACATGCATGAAGGCAGTGCCTGCTAACCGCCATATGATCGCAGAGCTTGGAAGGGGTACATCTACTTATGTGAGTCTTTCCACCATGTCCCAAAACGCGGGGCCCTGACTTCGTTGACAGGATGGTATGGCTATTGCAGGAGTAAGACTATCACAAACTTCCATACGTGAGTACACTAACGATCTGTTCCTCAGGCTGTGCTCCACCAATTGGCCACTCACACCTTGGCTCTGTCATTCTTCGCGACCCATTACGGTTCCTTGACGGACGATTTCTCCTACCACCCAAATATTCGCAACATGCACATGTCAACTCTCGTTGACGACGAGAAGCGCGAGGTGAGTCAGGTATCGCTACGCCTCCCCTGCTTCGTAATTGACGCTGTTGTGGTCCAGCTCGTGTTTCTCTACAAACTCGTCGAAGGTGTCGCATCCTCTTCTTTCGGCACCCACGTCGCAAACCTCGCTGGTGTACCCATCGACGTCATCGAACGTGCGGACGTCGTCTCTAAGGATTTCGCACGGCAATTTAAGGAGAAGATTGAGGGCAAGAAAAGGAACGCGAAAGGCACCACACTCCTGCCACTCGTCGTCCAGGCGGACTTCGCCTATCTGTATAGTGTGGCCACTGGTAAGCGCGAGCTGCCTGTGAACACGGTCCGCCAACGTGAGGTATTGAAGGGCCTGAAGCAGGCGGTTACGAGCTGCTTAAAGCAATACAAATTCTCTGCGGAGTAATGATACTCGCCGACGTAATCATGCACCATCATCTCTTTCCCTGCTATCAAACTGCTCACATCTTGTCCGTCACTCGTTTTGCCCTTATGCTTGCTAATCGAACTTTATACCTAATCGTACTTTACCCTGCTCGCGCTCGCAGTTTGCTGTTGTAGTCATGTACATAGTTCTATCGTACTTATGTTTCATATGCAGATGGATCTTCATTGTAGCCAAGAAGATATCAACAGCACACATAGAACACCTAATTCGCGGAATACAGCTGAAACTCCCAAGGCAGCTCTTGGCTCGGGCCCGCTTCACTGAACCAAATCCGTCGCAGCCGACAAGTAGCGTAGATTTTGATGTAGGAGACGTGCGAGTACGTGCCCGAAGGCACCGACACGGGTGGATGAATCGATTGCTCGCGTCGCTCAGAGTCAGAGTCAGAATCTTCGTCCTCTCTGTGTGCGAGAGATAAGGACGAAAACTTTGGAAGGAGGGACGGGATATTGAGGCTGATTGTGGACCACGTCGTGAGGGGCCGCGACGAAGAGGATGGGAAGGCAAGAGGTAGATGAAGCAGAGGTGGGTTGGAGAGATGGAGTTGTGGCTCGTTCTATAATGCAGACGTCACTTTCTGAAACCCCTGGTTGAAGACAGAGAAGGCAAACTCATCGTAGCGAGGGTTATATGCACGTTGCGAGCATGAACGATACCAGTACTGCAAACGCGAAGGGAAAGCAAGTACCTGAAACGTGGAACACCGCACGACACCCCTTCTTCCTGATCTATCCACAATGCCAATCTCTAACGACCACTCCTTGTCCATATTCCTGACCTGCAGGTGTATCCACGGGTGCTTCATGCCCAAATCTTTCTGCACGGCGGCTGGCGGAGAGCGTATGTAGGTCGTGCGCAGCGTAGGCGACTGAATGTGCAAGACAGTCTGGTTGAGGGTGTACCCCTGTGAATCAACCGCTCCATCGTGGTCAACACCGGTGAGAGGCGAGGTCAAGACGAGCTTTGCAGGGGGTGCAGGTTGTGGCTCGGACGTGGTGTCGTGCACGAGGCAGATGAACGAGTCGGCTGGCAGCGCAGGGTCCGTATGTGATGAAAAAAGACTGAGAGGATCGGTGCTCGTGGAAGAGAAGAGAGAGACAAGGGCTGGTTGAACTGCAGAGGAGAACATCGATTGTTAGTGACTTGCAGGCCGTTTAGAGTATAGTCCACGGCTAATATGACAGGAAATGCCAGTTTGTCTCAATTTGGACGTGATTTCCTAATACGGGTTGGATTTTCGTCGTGGTGATCGCGTTGTTACAGCTGTTCCCGAAAACCTTGGCCTGCGCCGC
>JAAIFI010000522.1:0-14372 GCA_011032875.1 Phlebia tremellosa | reverse complement strand
CCCAGGGTCCAAGTTATATATCCAAAGCCTCCGAAGGATGCACTTGGGGACGCTGGTCGGAGAGACATGGTGGCGGGCAGTACGATGATGTGGCTCTTGGTCAGTGCGATGACTGTCCAAGTACGTACTGGGACCGACCCTGGGGTACAGACCTAGAGCCGCGTCCAGTACTGATGCATTGAGATATGATCTAGCGAGATATGATCTGCTATCTCCCCTCTCTCTTCCTTCCTCTCTCTCCCCTCCCTTTGCGCGTCACTCTGACCCTAACCTCGTCGCGCTTCTTGATTCCCGCGTCAACGGCGCCACCTCGCTTCGATTCTCACTGTCGGCTGTCACTCTCTCACTCACTCGTCGTTCACTCATTCACTGCTCTCTCACTCGTGTCTCTTATCGCGGGCGCTAATTGTAATTTATAGGATCAAAGGTTCACCCTCCAAGGGGAGAAGAGGGGTATTTGGGAAGAAACTTTCCTTAGGTATATTTTCAGGTATATTTTCAGTATATGAAAGAGTATGCCGCTTCAATGGAGTACAGGAGGCTGCTCAAGACCTAGGGACTTCATTCACCGGTGAGTTGTGCATCTTATCCTCACTGTTCACTTACCCTATCGAGTTCTTTTAGTTCTCTTCTCTCCCCGCCCTTTTCGTCGCTGTTCTCGACGTTCTCTACGACGGGCGCTTAACGTATCGCTCTAGGTGCGTAATATTCAGCTCATTAGAGACTGGGAAAGGATACTCACTCACCTCTGATAGCAGGCCAACGCTAACACGATCGCACTACCGCCACAGAAATCTGAACCTTGACTATGACCTTTCCGGCCGTGGCATGGGCAGCGAAACACTTTTCGCAAGGTAAGTTCGCGCTTCTCGTGATATCGATTCTTATCGCGTGCTTTCGCAGGTTGGCAAGTACGTTGACGATGACTTTGCCGGTCCCAGTCCTGAATCAAACCTCTGCTCAACGCGAGGTAAGTACGCGCATCAATCACCTTGAATTCCGCGTGTGGCTGATTATCAGCGCGCCCGCTTTTTGCAGCGCGTACGTTCACTATGGCCTTTCTGGTCATCCTTGAAGAATTCGCCCTGTCGCCCTTGGCTCGCGAAACTGCTGGATGCGAGGTAAGTACGCGCACCTGCCGCTTTTGCATTTCGCGCGTTTCTACTCGTCATTGCGCCGCCCGCGTCTTCCAGCAGATACGTTCACTATGACCTTTCCGGTCGTCCTTGAAGAATTCGCCCTGTTCGCGGGAACGCGATACATAGTCTCTGGCCCGCCTCGCCTCTTCGCGATCGCGATCACTGGGAGTCTCGTGGCCTCGCTCGCGGGACGGCGAAGCGTCGTGTCGGCGCAAACTGGGCGGGGCAATGAGCAGACGATGGGCGCGAAGCGAGGCGTCGCTTGCCGGACGGCGATATGTCGTCGCGAGACGATCTGGCGGCGGGGAAGGGTGGGGGACGTTCATCTTCAGCATCTCGCGCTCGACCGCGGGGCTGCTCGCCGGAAGGCGATATATCGTGTCGGCGCAATCTGGCGGCGGACAAGGGCGGGGACGTTCGCCATGAGCTCGTCCCCAGCACGTTGCTCGCCGGACGACGAAACGTCGTCTTGGGACCATCTGACGGTGCCAGAACGGCGGCGAGAGGCTTGGGATGGCGGGGACGTCAGCCATGAGCGTGTAGTGCTCCCCATTGGCTGCAGGAAAGCGCAGGAGTGCGCCAACAGTACTCTGCTCGCCGGACGGCGATGTGTCGTCTCAGAGCAAGTTGGCCTCCCCGAAGTGACGGGGAGGGGGTGCGCAAGGTGGGGACACCAGCCGCGAGCGTACAGTGCGCTTCGCGCACCGCAGAAGAGTGTAGGAGCGCGTCACAAACGTGCTGCTCGCCGGACGGCGATCCGTCGTCTCGGGTCAATCTGGACGCCTCGAATCGATGGGGACGTCGTGCGTGGCGGGGACATCAGCGACAAGCGTGCAGTACGCGTCGCGTACCGCAGAAGAGTGTAGGAGCGCGTCGACAACGCGCCGCTCGCCGGACGGCGATCTATGGTCTTGGATCCATCTGGCCTCCTAGAACCGATAAAGAAAGGTTGCACATGTCGGGGACACCAGCCGCGAGCGTGCAGTGCGCTTCGCGCACCGCATAAGAGCGCAGGAGCACGCCGACAACGTGCTGCTCGCCGGAAGGCGAAATACGCGATCCCAGCTCCCGTACGCGGCCTGAACCATTGTCCAACATCTTCAAACATCAGGCCCCGCGTATCTCGAACACGTCCATACGGCTAGTAGCCGAGGGATGGACTCCGCCACCGTCCCTTCGCATTTCTCTCTTCTCGATACACGGGCGCCTAATGCTTCGACCCGAAGTTCTGCGCGAACCCTGCTGCGTGAGTGTCCTGGTCCCTCATAGGACGATAGAATCATGCCCACCGTATTGTAATACAAAGCGCCACGCCCCCACATCGAGTGTATGTCACGCCAGACTTCTGTCGGCACGACGTCGACGAAATATCGTTCCTGCCGCGGTTGTTTCGGCACAGAACGTCGGCGTTTCCAACGTGACAATACCCCCTTATGTGTAGCTACAAAGCTACATCAAGATACCGGGCATCGGAGGGGTTTGAAAATCGCCTTCTTGAGAGCACTTTCGTGCGCTTTGCAGGCGCTTAGCGCAAGGAGTGCAGAGAACACCTGGAATTTACACGGTAAGTGTTCGCTTTCATGACTAAAAGGACGCAGTAAACTCACTAAACGATACCCTAGAAGGCTATCTTCTCACGTACAGCCCTCATGATGCTATGTACCACTTCCCCAGCAGCACCCAACCACAGTGCAAATTTCGTGCCCAGTGAGCGTATACGGTTCGTATTCCTCAAGACACCGCTCAAAGATGATGCCTGAATGCTCCCAGTGCACGCCCAGGGAACGAGGTTGCAGCGGGCAGCGTTTGAAATCGTCCGTTTTCACTGGGTTCCCGTACTTTGACGGGCGCCTACCGCAAAACCGACGATTCTATACGCAGGCCCGAAGGTGAGTACTCCGTTTCATTGCTGAAATATTTAGGAATACTCACCAAACGATCTTACAAAGTCCCAACCCGCTGCACGCCGTGGTCACCATGGCGAGTATCATGCCGTCCGCAGGTCTACAGAAATCCGGGTCTACGGCTCCCATCTCCCATTTCTCCGCGGTACGTCTGCGTTTCTTGCGTTCCCATATCTTGTGGTGTTCTGCTAACGTACACGTGCAAAGTTGCGCACATAGGCGACGACATATCCATCGACAAAAATCCATGCGCTTTCAGAACGCCTAACCCAGGACGACCTCTCCAGCGCGGAGGAGGTCGAGTGGGCCTTCAGCTCTTTGACTGAACGGCTTCGGAATGAGCTAATAGCAAAATATCGAAAGTCGGAAGCCTCACCTATCAAGGACACCGCGCCAGACCCAGATCTCCTACACCTTGCCTGTGCCCCAGAACTTTGATCGTTGTGCTGCCGTTTCGCGATGGTAAGTCTCAGTTTCTTTGGCGAAGGTATCGTGGTATGCTCACCTATTATGGCCGTGCAGAATGGTAGGCATCCGCGACGAAAAGTTGTCACCCCTCGCCGAAGAGAGTCCAACGCTTTGCGAGCGCCTAACGCAGAAATGCACCTCGGACTTCTAGTTTTGAAGGTAAGCTTTCGAATTTACGATGGACGTGTTGTAGATGACCTACCTGACCATCCATGAACAGGTGGGAGCTCTGCATCCGCTCAGAATTGTGCAATGCACAATTCTCGCATACTCCTGCAGTAGCCCTCCGCCGAAGGCTTTGACGACCGTCGCCAGGGCTCTGGCATCACTATCTGGTATTATGTACGCTAGAGGAATGATTTTCGTAAGTTTCTGCGTGACTATGATGACTATTCGTGTCTACTGACCGTTGGAATCATTGTATTCAGCTTCGTGTATATGGAAGCCTTCGGCGCGCTACACGTCTTCGCACGCTTGAGACGCGACGGTGGCATAATCCTCGACCATTGATAGATGGTAGGTAATACCTGTAGCGGCGCTGCGCGCCGCTGTTGCACGGCAGCCACTCCCACACTGAGTAGACCCTCAGAACACTGACATATGTCACTGCGGCGTCGGGCGCGTCTCTGCCACCTGGCTGACCTCGCGCGCCGCTGGTTGACGTGTGCGCGCATGTTCCTCACGTTCTCCCTCGCCGGTCTAGGAGGCCCCCGCGTGAAAACACGTCGAGACGTGGAGGAGACGTGCGGGCGCCTATATCGGCGTGACGGAGAAAGCTTCGTAGCACTGTAGGTGAGCAATGCCATCGTGCGGAGCATGTTGAAAAAAGCTTACTGATGTTGGACGATGCTTTGCGAGTGTAGCGCACCGTCTGGAACATCCGCTGCGGCCGTTTGAAGGTGAGAGAACTAGCTAATGGTAATGCATATGTATAGAATAGATTGCTTTGCAGGGTCTGGCGTGATTCAGCATGTGAGCATCGAGCGTGGCAGGTACTAATGAGAGAGTGCAGTGTGAGGCTGAGTGAGAGGAAAAACGTGACTGACTGAGCAATTTGGTATCTCTGCGAGTCCGATTCTGCGTGACTCTGAGCAAAAACTAAGCGGCGATCTATGAGACCATCATGCGATGCGAACGGGTTACGGAAGACTCAGTTCGGATCAGTCCAATGATTGATATCATCCCTCGCTACGGTTCAAATGACTGACACACATTCCACACTAGTGATAGCCTCGGAGAATGCACAAAATCCTTCATCTGGAGTGAGAGTAATACAGAGCATTGGCAGCATGGCCAATAATCTATATTGCTCTCTCTTCAAATATGGATTCTACTACAATAAACAATCAAATGCTGTATTTATTTCTGCCTAGTTTCTACTGTAAGACAATGGTGACCCTGACCTCAGCTACAAGAATGATATCTCCATGCCCGAGCCCAAGACGGAGAAGTTGCGCTTGGAAGTCGGGACTTTTGATCAAGCCGTTTTTCCCTGATGTCCATCACCCCACAAATTCCTCCGCTTTCTGCATGCTCCGCTTTTCGCATGCCGTACTATCTGCCTCCGGCAAGCAACCTCTCTCTCCGTAGTGATGCCAGTATCTTTGTCCATCTTGTTTCCGCTGGGCGCCCTGCCTAGCGGTACACCTGGTCTGCACCTGTCTGCACTTGGTCAGAGATTATGATGTTATCTACTCATGCTATATTAGCTATGCTAATAAGGTCTGTGGTCTTGTAGCTCTGAGCTATCAGAGTCGTATACAGTATGTAATAGGGTTAGCGTGATCAGACATGTTCTGCCAAAGACCAAATCACCGTGATAGGCATTCCACATCGCCAGGCCCAGGATGCAGGGACTGCCCTGACCAAAATTGCGGAAGCATCTGAAAAAGCTATGGTTAGCTAACAAATTGATAGCATGCTCAGAAAACTGATTGTATTGCTTGCACTGACCATCAGCGGGTCATCATTGTCATGGGTACATGAACTAAAGAGACGAGCAATCAGCCTCGAACGCTAAGTACGTAAATTTGATGCTATCAAATGGCCGCTGATAGCACCAATCACTAACCCGAGCAAGCATAGACTGCTATTACCCATGGTAGCAGGAAGGGGAGGGGGCGGTGGTGAAAGCTAAGAGCAATTCAGCTGGTAGCGCAGATAGAATCGAGTTGGGAGTTGTTGAACATGAGTTGAAGTAAAGCGGTGGTCTGGGTGAGAGATTGATAGCGGAGATATCAATAAGATAAGGTTTGGAGGTGTTGAGAGTGAAGACGGCAGTGGGGTATCGAGTTTTGCACTGAGAATACATTTCGACTGGTGAGAGTCAATGTGGGTGTCTAAAGAAGCTAGTTGCAGCTAACTTCGACAATAATTTAGGTGTTGCGTCAAGTTCGCCGTGGGCGTCGGGATCCCGACGGCAAACNGCTAACTTCGACAATAATTTAGGTGTTGCGTCAAGTTCGCCGTGGGCGTCGGGATCCCGACGGCAAACTTGCCTCGTGGACGCCACCAAGAGGAATCAGTTCCCAAAGGGGAAGGTGTCAATGGCAGCTGCGTCAAGCGCTGCTCGTCCTTGCACCTGAAATCCATCTTCCGTCTTTCAAGGTACGTTTGAAAGTCATTTTGGTCATTCACAGCATATCGACTTGAATCCAGGTCACTTTCTGACAATTCCCATATAGTTTGTATGATGGGAATCACACTGTTCATGCGGAAACTCGAAATATCACCTAACCTGCTCCTTGAGCCTCTTTTCCAGGTTAACAATACGTCCAGCACATATCAAGGGCAGATTCGGTATGGGAAACATTTGTAATGCTGAATTTCTGATTATCCTGACAGAATTTCTACCGTTTACGCCGCTAATCGACTCGGAACAACTGGGGCTCACATCCAATGTGCTCTCCAATGGAATGTACCTCCAGAGACGTCTCCGTCTCCTGGTGAGGTAAGTTCCGTTCAAGCGACAACAAATTTGATGGTGTTTGATGCTCTGATATGCTGCTGTAACTGACGTGTTCCGCTCAATTTTCTAGGGTGTTTTTTTGACACCGACTGAATATCCGGTTGCACTAGGGTCTCGGACTCTGTGAGGCGGAGACTTCAAGTCTGCCCGAGTTTTGTCAGTCTCGGGGCGAGATTTCCGTGTTGCACATGTATAAAGAGGGACCATGGTCGAGTGGTAGGAGACAACAGCCCACACATCCTTGTCTGCCCTCTCTACATTCCTCTCCTCCTGCTCGATAGAGCCGACTGCACCCTCGACCGTCAGCTCGCCCATAGTGCATGATTTACAGGTCAGGTCATTCAATAGTGTTCCTACCATGCATAACGAACCTTTGTTTCTCTAGTAATGTGCGCGTAACAACTCCAATCGCGGTCGTTACATCGTGTATGGTGCACCGCCGCTGGTTGTATAGATCGATCCCGGTGAGTATATAAGTTTGCATGCCTCTCGTTTCACTGACCAGTGACACAGCTTTATCCAGGATTGTCTCTCATGTTGATCAATGTGCAGATTATTCTTCTGCCGCCGTTCTGTTTTGATTGAGTCTCCATCGAGAATTGGCTTCTCGACAGAAGGCCGCGACGTCACAGGTGAGTACAGTCTGTCGGTCATCAAGGTGAAAATGTTCATTGATTTGTCGTAACATTCACCGTGCTCCTCTTAGATATATCTCAATAGTGATAATCATTCTGAGAATGACTCGACACTGAGTCTACCGTTTTGGTAAGCACCAGCCGTCTTCATTTGCAGTTTATAATTCAATCTGGACCTTCACAGGAGACTACAATCAAGCTCGCCCTCTCATACATATTACAGTAGGTAAGCCCATTCTTTCGGTGCAATCACATGCTGATATGTTGTGCATGGAAAGCTCGACACAGCGAAACAGCTCCATTTGCCTTGCCCAAGCCCGCGGAATGTGATCTGCGTACGTTTGACGTACGTCATGTCGCAGATTCAAAGCGCAGCATGTCATGTATGTCTTCATGCCGCTTTCACAGAAAGTATAAACCAATGCTGACTTACCCTTCTCTTTTATTTAGGTTGTACATATGGTTCCGTCACAATGCTAGCTCCGCACTGCAGGGTCGAAACAGGGCGGAGTTCTCGACGATCTCGTTATAAACGACCCATTGATCTACCTCGCAGGTCGCGATCTCGTACCTGTGCTAGTTCTGCAAGCCTCGGCGACGTGCTTCTTGAGGTGCAATGATCTAGATGAACTTCCAAACGCCTCGCCGATTCGTCCTCCTCACTCGCTCTCTTCACTGTGTGAGTATTTTGTCTTTGCGCCGGTTCCCCGGAAATTCACTACCATTCAATACAGTGGATATGTACGGGCTCGCGGATGCCGCCACCGTCGTCACAGCGTTGCTCGTGAGTTCTTACTGCCCTTAATCAATCTCTGGCTGACCCATTCTTCATTGTGCTTGCGGCGAAAGGCCTCATATAACGCTTCAAGGGTATCAAATATATTCTGACGAGTCAGTAGGTACATTAGCTACTTGTGTAGTACAACGGCACCATAGGAGTACTAGCACGACGGCCAGTTGCTGGCGGACCCACCAATTACGGTCTAAACCGCCAGCACGCGGTCATCGTCGATTTGACGTTTGACGGTCCCGGTCATTACACGGCACATAGACAGCAGCGCGGTGACCGCCGTAGTCTCTGACGGACTCGATGTTCCCTGTGTACCTGCATGGCACCGCGACGCAGAGACCGCTAGTTCCTGGAGGTACGTCCCTTGTGATAAGGGGTCATTCTTCTGACAGGACACTTGGGGTGTTGCCCGTCCTATTTTTTCGATGACCCCCTCTGCACGAGATTGTGTCGTGCCGCGCCGCGGCCCGTATGCCTGAGTGTGGACGTGTGCAGCAGTGCACGCCCGCCCGTCCTCATCGACATTGATAGAGTTTACCCCGCAGGCACGCACAAGAGCACACCGTCTTCGTCAATTCGACGATTGACGGTCAATGCCTCCGCACAGCGCGGGGCCTACGACCTGCCACGCCGTTCGACGTAATCTCCAAGGGCCGTTGTTCTGTCTGTCCGTGCACTGTCGCCACGGTCAGTCCGTGAGAACGATCGCGCCGCTAACCGTCGTGGGGCCCCGATTGTCGGCGTGCAGTGTACTGTGTCCTGCTGGTTTCCTGATAGAACTGAGGGCGACGTGTGAATCGTCCGCGTGTCAAGTTCTCACTTCACCGTTGGCCCGAGTCAAACGATGACGTTGTGGACGCGTGCATCAGCATGCACGACGGCGAGGGCGAGAATGCGACCCTCGCTTTCCTTATGTCCGGGGCGGGCGGTGCTTCCAGTCGTAGTAGTGCTGCACACCTCGCTGACGATTCACAGCGCGCAGCTCGGCTTGACACGATAGTGTGCCATTGTGTAACCCTCGCGGCGCGTACACCGTCCTGATCAAGAGCCATACCACGTTAACCAATTGTATAGAGATTGCACGCTGGGTGGACGCTTACTGGTACGTTCCCCCATTCTCGAGTCCTTCTATTGTTTGGACGCTGATACATTCTTCTCGCGTGCAAACCCGGCTTTGCCGTGCCAGAACTGAGTACTCCCGTGGCCTGCAGAGGCCTATACACTGTCGTCGTCGTCGTCGTCGTCGTCGCAGTCCTCGCATCACGGATCGCGCTCGCTGGACATACACAGGTGCCTTCTCAATAGATACTCACTAGTAAGCCGGTCAAGTGGTGTGAATCTGTATTGGGCGAAAGACTTACCGGTGAGTCCCATTCATATTCTCCGCTTCGCTTCGCGTGCTGGCATAGAAATAGCTTGATACTCAAAACGCGTCAGGCCAAGGACAATTTCCTCGAGGCTCTTCAAGCTCCGTGCCTGTTCGTCTGTCAGTATCGAGAAGCGTTTCACGGGATTGGGTGCTTACCGTGAGTTGTATCTTATCTTCTCTATATCTCTTCTTGATGATGCCTTTCAAGGGTTTGCGCACGAACGCGACCATGACCGTCTCTAGGCTCTTAGCACGGCCTCTTCGATACAGCGAGCCGCCCGAGTCATTACGTGCCAAGGGCACCGTGCCACTCGTTTCCCAAAGGTGCTCGCTCTCTTCGTGGCATTCACTCTAATCCTCGATACTGATCGCTGAATCTTCTGTCAGCGTTTGCGGTGAGTGCACACTCACTGCGCACGGACGTTGACCCTGTGTACACTGCGCCGTCTATTATTATTCGACCCTGGAAAAGAAGCACACCGCTGTCAGTGTTGTCAACATTTTGGACGCAGGAGACTGATTACCAGTAAGTTCTCATTGATAGACTCTTATGCCTTGTGCTTATGTTTACCGTTCTATATGAACGAGGCACATCGTGCCTGCTCAAGATTCCGGCGGGCTGGTGCTAGCAGCGAGCCGGCCCAGCTACTGTCATCGGCGTGCCGCAGGCACTGGACAGGGTACGTTCTCGTGGCGCACGGAGGCGTATCTCCCGTCGACACCAATCACGGAGCCTTTGCATTTCCCGTCAGTTTCGTGCAAGCAGTGCTGAGGGCTAAAACGCGATACGTACTTTTTCGCTATTCACGTCCGCGCAGCAAATTCTCAGTCTCTTACCCTCCACTTCGACTCATCCCGCCGGCCCCGCCCTTGTGCACCACCAAGTCCTTCACTCACCACCACAGTATTTCAATGCAACAAAACTCTCAGTACGTCGCTCCTGCCCCATTACTCTGCGTTGTGGTGATCGATAGCATTGAAATTCTACCTACATCTAGATACCGTACTTCTTGCACTCCCTCGCCACTGGTGCGTCGGGTCCTGTGTGCGTAGGTGCGATTTGGGGCGGGTTGCACGTACGCGCGCCCGAGCCGACTGTGCGTGCCTCTGCGCACCCGCAGCGTTGGTACGCGCGAGAACCGGAGACCTCGCCGCCGCCGCCCCAACTCTGTGGGCCCGTACGCCGTGCTGACGCTGTGACGCTTTCAGGACGCTAGACACAACGCACGCAAGACGACGTCCGCGAAACCTGTCCGCCCGCGTGCTCTGGCAGCCTCGAGCCGCCCCAGTCCCAGTCTCCGTGCACTCTCGCGCCACACATTGTTGGTGCGTGCCCCCGCCTCCCCGAATCATCTTCTACGTCCTCTCCCTTCGTACGCTTCGCAGCGCAAACGGCCGCTCCCCACGTGGACGACACAAGACTTGCGGCCTCGCGCAGCCCTCGTCTCTCTTCTTGTGTAACCGCCCGCAGCACGAGTACGTGCCACGCTTCCCGCTGACCCGCCCGCTTCCTTCATTTCTTCTCCTACACGTCCGCGCCGCGATGCGCCCGATCAGACCGCCCTTGTCGCCGCCGTCTCAGTGCGTGCAGACTACGCGAACTTGTATCGGGAGCCTTGTCGCTTAATTTCGGTCTGCCGAATATCTGCGCGCTGCGCAAGGTGAGATTCAATTTGTGATCAGCACGCTGCACGAGTAAAGACAGATAAGGTGCGCACTTACCTGCGACCGTCCGCGCTGACTGGGGCACGCGGTGCCCGACACCCGACACAGATCTTTGTTGGACCTTGATCTTGGGGAGGCCCGCCGCGCAAGTTGGTAGGCGGATGGGCGCGGCGGCAGGCGGAGACTGGGGACGTGTCTTGCACCGCCCTGCGTGCGCGTAGTGTAGACGAGGAGCGGCCAAGCGTCGGTGCGAGATGCGATGCCGGCGCCGTAGGCACGCGATACGCCAGAGACGATGTCCGGCGCTGGGTGATTATGAAGGTGGGCGCGGCGTGAGCATACGGCACTGGTGCACGCAGTGCACGATGAGCGTGCGGAACCAACCGCCAGGACTTGTAGTGCGGCATGTGCGCGAGGGCGAGCGTTGAGGGCTGAGTGCTGAGCGGCCGTGGGCGAACAGTGAAAGTGAGTGTGCCAGTCTGCGCGAAGGCCGGGAACGTCGCGATGGTCAGCGCGACAATCGAGCTTTTCTCTGCTCATCGTCGGTGCTCCGGGCCCTGCACCCGCGCGATCACGCGAATGACGGCGACGCGCATGCCACCGTGTCCTCGTCGTGGCGCCGCCGCCGTCACAGTGCGTGGCATTGCGCACCGCGCAACTGCTCGTGCCGTCTGGCCTGGTGCGTGCCGACTTTCTTCGCGGGCAGCCCTCTGGCACGCGGCCCCGTTCGCGCACCATGCGCCGCCGCATTCGTGCAGAGCATGCTCAACGGCGCCCAAAGGATCCGCCCACCGCCCGCCCCCTCCAGCTCTCAACGTCTGCCTTCCACTTTCCACTGATCGGCCCTCCTTATGCCTCGCGCGCGGCGCGAAGAGCGTGAGGGTGTAGGGACGGTACGGCTCGATGGGGGCGGTGTCCGTGCCCTCGTGCATGGCTCCCTCTCGTCTCTCCTATCTCATCTAGGACAACGTCAGTCCGCCCACCCGCCCGCTAGAGGTGCGTGCCCTGATTCTCGCGCTCGCGCCCTCCCTACTATCCGTTCACTGATATCTCGCTTCCCCTGCCCTTTCCACTGCCCACTGCTCGTTGCCCGCTTCCCCCAACCCACCCTCTATCGTTCTCCATCCCGCGTGCACTGCTCGCCCGCTCTGTCTTCGTGTGTCCGCCGCCGGCCCGCTTGACGCCGTGCAGCTTGCTTCCAGGTATGTGAGAGTCTGGGCTAGGCAACGTCAGCGAAGCGTACAGTAAATTGGAAGCGGGGCGCATACCTGTCGGCCCGGTCTCGTTGACTGGGGCGCCCGACACTAGAGTTTGACGTGCTTGAAGAGGCCCGAGTGGACGGGCCCGCCATGAGAGACATGAGGACTGGTGACCCGCAAGTCTCGAGACTTGAGGCTTGAGGATGTGCCGTGCCGCTATCAAAGCGTCGAGGCGCGTAGTGGCGGCGTCAAGGCCGGGCGGGCGAATGACAGACGCGAGAGAACGTTGAGTGATATGTCGGAAGGTGAGTGCACACTGTGCACGTCGGCGCAGCAGCGCAAGCGAGTGGGCGACGAGCGTGCAGGTCAAGCGTCGACAGTCGAGACGCGCATCGTGAGCGTGAGGGCGCGAGTCGAGTGAGTTCAGCCAGTCTCGCCGCAGGCAGGCGAAAGGAGCCAAATGCAGCGAGCAGCGCACAGAGCGCGATAAACAGCGGATGAGGAGGGCAGGGCGCGCTGAGTGCAAAGATCTACGCGGCAGGTGTGTGACGGGAGAGGTGTGCCAGTGGACGTGCGCGTGCCGTAATGGCTGCGTTGGCTGCGAGACGGTCAACGGCGGGCAGCATTGTCGACGAGCGTGCGTGCGACGGCGGCGAGCTCGCTTTAGAGTGAGCGAGAGACGGAGGCATGAGCGCGGCGAACGCGGCGAGAGCAGACGTGCAGTTGCTGAAAGAAAAAGCGAGAGAACGCGCAAGTAGTGGGGTGAAGGCTGTGGAGGTCGTTGTGGTTGCAGAGAGAAAGTGAAAAAGCGAGCGCGGGCGCGCGCGAGCACAATCGACTGCCACTGTCGTCGAAACATTCACAAAAGTTACTGAAATTGCTCACGCGTCACTCAGGCTCGGACCGATTCAACAGGGGTAGGATTTCTCCGCTGCGTACGTGTATGTGACTACATAATGCCTACCGGGATATCGAATGAGGACGGGGTATGCGTACTACTGATAGATGATAACTAATAACTACACTACTGCAGTGTGCACTAAAAACTTTAGAGGGTGGTATGCATGTAAGGTATTGAGTTCCGATCCGATCCAGAGTCCATGGGGGGTGAGGTTGAGATACAACTAGTAACAACTAACAACGAAGAGACCAAAGCGCAGGGCAGCACTCAGCACTTGAAAGCAGAACAGATACATGGGGTATTTTTGGGGAGGGTGAACGATGAACATAACAGCGACATACACGTGCATGGTGCACTTTAGCTGACGGCTTCCTGGGCAAAGTACCACTGCGACGGCGTGCTATTGTTCGCATGGACACCGTGCACATCGATGCCGAGCGCATGCGCAGAAGAACCGGGAGAGCTCGTCAGCGCACCATTCGAGACGCCGACGGGCGAACGAGAGAGCGGAGAGGCGACGTACGCGTTCTGCTGCGGGCGGTACGCCTCGCGCCCGCTCATCCGCCCGTTCAGACCCTGCTGCGACTGCGATTGTGATTGGGACACGGGCGGTGCGAGCTCGTAGTTGCCCTTGGCGGATAGGGAGTCGGGGTCGCGCGAGAGGAGTGAGTCGTCTACCTCATCGATAATTAGCTCTCGTGCTTGGTGGTATATTATGAAGATGACGAAGAACGTACGTTGTAAACTTCCATACCCAGTCGACCCAGCCCCGTCCCACACCCGCCCGTACGACGTACTGTACGGCGCTAAGGGCGCGAGAAGCGCAGACGACGATGCGGGACTCTCCATCTTAGGGTAGCTCATCAACCCTTGCCCTTGGGGCGGTGGGCTCGCCATCTGCCGCAGACTTGGGAGGGCGTAGGGGTTTTGTGAAGAGTATTGCTGTGATTGTGACTGTGATTGCGAGTTGGATTGGGATTGGCGGGAGGAGAGGAGGGCGTGGAGGCGGTCTTGCCAGTCGCGGTCGGGCGAAATGAGCGCGAGGTTCTCTATACGAACAAAGGTGGGTTAGTGTCGATACTCAATATGGACGAAAGACATGACGGTTCGCGCACCTTCCCCGTAATGCCCTCTCGTCGGCGAATCATCTCCCGAGCCCGAGCCTGTCATGATCGCCGCTAGAAAGTCCTCCTTGGTCGACCCGAAGGGTTGCTGGAGGCGTCCGCGGGGGCCAAAGGGCCCGACCTTGACGCGGCGGATGATGTGGGAGGCAAGGGGGTCTCGGGCGAGGTCCTCCACGAGGGTGCGGGCGCGGGGGTCGTCGGAGCCGATGA
>JAAIFI010000521.1:0-14423 GCA_011032875.1 Phlebia tremellosa | reverse complement strand
TCTGGTGTTTCGTTATTTCAGCGTTAAACGCAGTGCTATGCTTGACATCGCTCCGGTCTGCGATCTTTCTCGGTCAGCGAACGCTCAGCCGTCTCAACACTCCTTGAAATTACGCATCATGGCGAGGATGCAGAGTCTCTCAAACAACTACTAGAGGTCTGGAACTCGGAGAGGAGCAACATCCTCTATATCTCACACCTGCGATGGTGACGACCCTCGCAGAACTCCCCACCGAACTCTACTCTACCATCATCCACCACTTCGCACCGAAGGATCTCCAGCAGTCTCTACTCGCTCTCAGCCGTGCCATCCCCCTTGCACCGATCCCAACTGATCTGCTATTCAGGAGCATCACTATACGACGAGCCGAGCAGGTCATTCATCTCTCTCGTCGGCTACGGAACGCGCCACAAGATGCCGCAATTGTCCAAAGCTTCACACTCGCGTCCTGGACGGTCGACGCGGATGTCTTCATCAACCTCCTCGCGCTGCTGCCCAACATACGGGAGCTGACGCTGCATATCGGTCCCAATTTCGCGCCTGAGCATCTGGAGGAGCTGTTCCAGGAACCGAGACCGACTCTGAAGTATCTGTCTCTGAGGTTCAGACCATAGTGAGTCCCTGCGCCTCAGGCCTCATGTATCTTCTGTGACGTCGAGCTGAACGCTTTGTACAGTGTTCAGCGTGCGACATACTACCACTTCATGAAGGTGCGTATCTAATGAGCTGTGCCTCCGCACATCGTGCTTACACTGTACTCTGTATGTATCGCAATAGGGTGCCTATTTTGACTCCATGCTACTGGCCCTTGCCGAATGGCCTGATGCCGGACTCTCTGTGTGCTCGGTGGTGCAAGATCCTCTGGACGCAGCCATGGCGCCGAAAGAGAAGTTCGCGCAGCCTCTCGTCTTCTTCCGCCTGGACCCCATAAGCACCCTCACGGCGTCCCCATGTCTCCGCAACGCCACCGCCTTCCGCTTCCGCATCCCCGGCCGCGACGTCGCCCGCTACCTCGCGAACCACCCGCAGGCGCTCCCGCGGGTCGAGCTGCTCGACATCGCGACGTGCAGGGTCAGCCAGGGCGAGGTGCAGCAGATCGTCGGGGCGCTCAGCGGGCTCGCGTACCTCATCATGGACGGGTGTCCGGTGATATCGCAGAGGGCGGACGCGTTGGACGCGGTTGGGGCGGAGGACTACAGTCAGTGGACGGCCTTGGGGGAAGCTTTGGCGACTCTGGGGGTCAAACGGGCGCGGACACGCGAACAGAAACTTCACCGTTGGCGTGAGGCTGCGGTTCTCGCCCAAACGTCTCCGCAGGAAGGGGCTGCCGTGGGGCCGACTGCAGCCTCTACGTCGCATGCGCGGAAGGGAAGACACAAGGTGGCAATGTCGCCCTTCACCCTGCGTTCGGTGACTTCGAAGCCTGTAGTTTCCATTGCTCCCTCGACGACTTCGACCCAGGCAGTGGCGCATGCTTCCGCTTCTTCCTCGCCCGCTGCCTCCTCGCCTAGTAAGAAGTCAGGCAAGTCGACAGTCGACAGAATACGCGTTTTGCCGCCGGTGCCCTCTCTGCGCTCTATCGCCCTGACCGCTCAGATGATTCCCAGCGACAGCGCAGACTTTGAGGAACGGTGCGAGGCGGCGCGCGCGGCCTTTGAGCTAGGGTGGGCAGAAGGCTTGGCTTTAGTGACGAAGAAGCGTGCGCTGCTGAGGACGAGTCACATGAACGGCGCACACGTCGTGCGCATGGTGAGGTCAGAGACGGCGGAAGATGACGAAGGATTTAACGGACTGGAGGACGTGGAGACTGCAGAAGATTTTGACATCGAGGATGAACGGTGTCCCCTGATCTGCCTTGCCGGCCCAGGGCGAGGAGGGCGACATCTCGATAATTGTCCGCACGCGATAGGATGGGATGCCTTTCACGATGAGCTGTAGAGGCGTATTCTGTATATGCTAATGGGTGGAAGAGTAATTAGATTATTTATTGGATGGTGCGCTTCCGGAGTCCGTTATCGGTACAGCCGCTATCGGTGCTGCCGCTTGGCTGGACCGCGGCGTCATCTGCACAGATCGTAATCTCGCGGGACTAACGCAGGGACTAAGTTCGTCTGGACCTCCGCTCAACGCCCGTGAATATTACCCCTGACTTCGCATGACGCCGGTCAGCATTTCAGGTGTCCTATGATGAGGGTGCACGCAGGCCGCGGGTATCGATCCCAGCCAAGGGACACACTCCAGAGCATTCCGGTGCCCAGTTCCAGCTGCCCGCTCTCTGGACCTACATTCACCTAGTCCTCTTAAAAGCAACCCGGATTGCATCTCTCTATCCCCCTGTTCTCCCCCCTGCCGTAAGCCCATAAATATCGGTGTCATGTCTGCCTTTGTTCAGTCCAGGATTCCGGCCCTCAGATCTACTGTACGTCCTAATGACGCTTCGTGTCAATCCTCACGACGATCATGCTCATGCCCATACTTAGATCACATTGCGAGGCTTCCAATCACGAGCCTCTTCCGTTCGTGGCTTTGCGACATTGCAACGACCAGCCATCTACGAAAGCAGAGCATTTCACCGCGGAGCAATGTCTACTATGTTCAACGGCGCAGTCAAAGTACGTCGTGCCGTCTATCTGTGATTGAGTTTACTCATTCTCCTCTCCCAGGCAAACATCACACCAGCCTCAAAGGCGTACATGAGCATGGGCTCCTCTTCAGGGGGCTCTGGAGAAACCATGATCGCATATCGCTTCGCCCCCGGTTCGAGCAAGCCTGCTCGCGAGGAGGTCTCTGTCCCGCACCCCAAGCCAAACGAAGTCTTGGTCAAGATACTCGCGGGAGGCGTCTGCCACTCAGACGTCGGCGTCCTCGACCCCGACCACAACCTCAGCACCGTCTCCAACAACCACTACACACTAGGTAAGCGCATGTGTCAACGCTTCGCCTGACCACCCCTAACCCCATACCGCAGGACATGAGGGTGCCGGAGAGATCACTGCGCTCGGCTCGTCCGTCGCAGCCACTCACCCCGACCTGAAAGTCGGCACCTACATCGCCGTCTACGGCGCAAACGGATGCTTCGAAGCGTCCTGCCGCGAGTGCTCCTCAGGCATGGACAACCTCTGCCCCAACACCTCCTGGATCGGCCTCGGCCGCGACGGCTCGTGGGCGGGCTACGCCGCGATCCCCGCCTCCTCCTGCGTGCCCGTGCCCGGCACGCCCACCACCATCGCGCCCGCCGTCGTCGCGGTCGCCACGGACGCGGTGCTCACGCCGTACCACGCGCTCAAGGCGTGCTCGCGCGTGCAGCCGGGGCAGACGGTGCTGTGCCTCGGCGTCGGCGGGCTCGGGCTGAACGGCGTCGAGATCGCGAAGAACTGCCTCGGCGCGACCGTCATCGCGTGCGACACGCGCCACTCGTCGCTCAACCAGGCCAAGGAGCTCGGCGCGGACATCGCGCTCACACCCGACGCGCTGATCGGGTACGTGAAGGAGCACAAGTTGAGCATCGACGTCGTCGCGGACTTTTGCGGCACGCAGCAGACGTTCGACCTCGCGAGCCAGGCGGTCGCGCCCGGTGGGATCGTGCACATCGTCGGGCTCATGCAGCCGACGATCCAGATCACGCCGCTGAACATGATGGCGAAGGACATGACCGTGAAGGTTAGCTTCTGGGGATGCAAGCACGAGCTTGTGGAGGTGTTGCAGGCGATTAAGGACGGCAAGATCCACCCTCACGTTCAGACCCGCCCGTTGGAGGACTGTGAGAAGGTCTTGGAGGAGATGATCGCAGGAAAACTGAAGAGCCGCATTGCGCTCGTTCCCTCGGAGTAAAGGACATTCCGTTCATTCTGAAAAATTAGTCGTTCGTATCTTCAAGACTCTTCTGTACCCATATTAGCACTATGTAGCTGTAGCGGACCCGGAATGCTGTGTGTCAATAGCATTCGTATCGTTAGTGATTATCTCAAGCCATACAGGCTTCAAGGTCCTCAGCTAGGAAAGCAATAGGAACGATGCCAAGTTCGTAGCAATGTTGTATTTATATCTGCAATCGTATAACTGTCCTTGCAACCTACTATAGTGCACGCGAGGTTACGTATCTCTGCTGGTCGGTATTACGGAACAATGCCACCAATGGTGAAAGGCCAGCCAAGCTGCTCGTAAGTCCACCCAAACACCACGCCGTTCGGAGGGTGGTACCCCAGGAGCGATCGGTGCATCCCCGGTTTCTTGTGAATCGAGTCGATGACCGTCATTTCCTCTGGCGTCAGTTTGATGAGCTGCAAAGTAGAGGTGATTAGCCTGAGACAAAGGAAGCCGCGACGTGACAAGACGTACATCGATGTTGCTCTTTATACGCTCAACATGGGTACTCTTTGGGATGGCGACAGTACCGCGCTGCACGGCCCACGCGACAGCGACTTGCGCGACCTCCGCGTTGTGGGCCTTCGCAATCTTCACAAAGTCTGCGTCGTCGAAGAAGGCGCGATTTCCTTGCCCTGCAAACAGAGTAAGCGCGTCGATCAGACGCGTATGTTACTGAGAAGACTTACCAAAGGGCGAATAGGCGGTAAGCAAGATGCCCTTCGCGTCGCAGAACTCTTTCAACGGTATCTGCGGGAGACAAGGATGCATCTCGATCTGGTTCACGGCGGGCACGACTTTGGCGTGTTCCAACAGGGTTGTAAGAGTCTTGACGGAGAAGTTTGACACGCCGATGGATTTGACTTTGCCTAAAGCGTCCCAAATAAACATTTAGGTAGGACAGAGAATTGAGATTTTTGCATACCTGTCTCGAGAATCTTTTCCATCTCCGTCCAGACGTCGACGATCGTTGGGTGCTCATCTGGCTGGAGGACGTGGCCTATGATAGTGATCAATATCAGACGTTCACAAGTGCTAGCTATATATGCTCACCATCCACGGATGACTGCGGCCAATGAACGAGGTAGAGGTCGATATACTCGCAGTCGAGCTTTTTGAACGACTCGTCAAACGATTCCCGCACGCGGTGGTGATCTTCGTTGCTGGATATTATGGGATTAGGACGCTGAATGAGAGTTTCGCTGTGAAACGTACGGCAGCTTGGACGTCAGGAATATCTCGCTTCTTGGGATGCCAGACTCTCTGATCGCTTTCCCTACGAGCTGCTCGTTCTCTTCAGAATAGTGTCAGACTTATGATGGGTGAATATCTTGTAAACTGTCTTACTGTATCCGCTAGCCTGGTCGTGTATAAGCCATCAGTCCTCTCATGATCTTACTTATAGTTTACTCACTGTATCGATATGACGGTAACCGTACTTGAAGCAAAGATCAATTTTCGCGTACAACGAGTAGATGTACCAACAAACCAACTTTCAAAGCGTTTTTGCACATATCTTCAACCACATCAAGTCCTCCGTCGGGGCCCAACCAGCACCTGGGAGAATAGTCATGTCAGCCCAGATCAGGAACGTTGTGTTGCTGTGCGGCTCACCCCATGCCCACCGATGGCATCTTCTGCCCATTGTTGAGAGTGAAATACGGTACGGGAGCAGCAGGTAAAGTCATCGTGTTGTCAGAGGAGGATTAGGATAGGCCAGGTACACGACCGTGGTCTTTATCAAGGGTCCACATCGCGGGCCGGTCTTCGCAGGCCTGACCTCTTCTTGGTCAGTCTTGACTCTTCCAGGGCCCTTTCCCCATGCAGAGTCATATCAACGGGCCCGCCTGACCTGCATGTGAAGTCGATGGGAGACTGCAGCTCAGTCCATGGATCGCAATGATGTTCACAAGTATCGAGGTCATATCTCGCCTCTAGTTTTCGCAGCTGATCATTGTGAAGATATGAACGTGGCTTTAAGTTGGGTCTGCGTGAGTATGGAAGACCGTGGTGGTCGACGATGGACGCGTTCATGAGCTGAAATTATCGAAGGGCGGAGCCGCGCCACAGGTGCCTATTCCCCGAGCATCTGCCGAGACACGCGTAAATATTCAGACCGACGCGGACGACCATCAACATCGATGCCAACCTTTCCTGCACTATACATGACGGCATTGAGACTTGAGAGTCTGAGACTTCCCGGTAGGAGATTACTTGTTGTTGAACTTCGGATTTGACTGACTTGATAGATACAGAACTTCTATGGGTGTACTCACACTCCAGCTAGTGGTGATCAGTCCTTGGGAGGAAGCCACTCTCCTCTCGCCTTCCTATCCAACAGGTCGCTCTCTTCGCTCTTAACGAATTTCTTGAAGATTGGCAAGCACGGTGCCCCTTCCAAAACCGACCGGGCGCAGGATCCGTCGGATTGATGTCTGCATCTGAAGATGTTGACGCCATTGTAATGAACGTCGGCGGGGAACGTAGTATGCTTGCCGTCGAAGCAGAACCAAGAATCAGGACGGTCCGCGATAGGATCCATGTCGAAGATCTCGCTTCTAGGGGCACGCTGCGTTACAATGATTATCTCTCCGCAACACTCAGAGCCATAGGAGTTTTTATCCTGGGAAAGGTACAGTGCGGCGTCCTTGAAGACGTGTGGAACGCGACATTTATCTTCGGGGTCGCTATAGGTTGAGTGACACCGGACGCAATGCTTCTCCTTCTGCTCTTCGGCTGTGTCGGAGGCGTTGCTACTTGCTGTGGAGATTTGCTGGATGAACGCGTCAGTGTGTCTTGCTCGATTGTACAAATTGGATTCGCTCACTCGTATGATACGGATGTAGGGAGCCATCGGGGTGTTTGCTTTGTGAGTACACTTCGTGGGTTATCGAGATGGGCTAATTTATCGTTTGACCCGTAGATTTATGGCCATGAGCCACTGGACAAATTAAATGGAGGACAAAGCAGTCGCGAATTATGTCATGGGACGGATGCCCATTTTCAGCTGGCCGACCATTAAAGGACAACGGCGGCTGGTTTCCACTGGCGGTAATTAGGCAATCCCTTTGTACGCGATTCAGACACGGAATTACAGGCCAAGGCTCTCCCGCTAGGCCAGGGTCTGTGGCCCCTCATTGTGGCCTAAATGACAGCAGCAGGCTGTATATCGCGTGCTTCACGGGATTGCGTATGACCTCGGCTTGGAGATACAGTCTGAGTGTTCCACCGGGACGGGCACTGAAATTGAAAGCGTGCCATCCGACCAACCAGGAATCAGGCAATGTGTCTTCGCGCATGTCAACGTATTCAGGACGAGCGAAAGCGCGAGTTGTGCCGCTAACGATTGTTCACTGTCATCTAGCCCAGATTCCACGAGATAGAAGCGATTGGTCTTGGTGGGTACCTCTGCAGACAGTGACACATATCGAGAGAACGACTTACAAGTCTCGTGTTGCAGGGCTCAATATTCGTTATCCTACTGGGCTTAGTATTCTAGAGGAAGTCTTTGACGATGTGGGAATAACACTATTCTTCTTGCTCAGCACGAGTGCTCTGAGCAACCTGTAATCCTCTATCCAGGAGTAAAATTGCTTGTTTACTGGTAATTTACCGGTAATTGGCATCTGAGAACATCCCATGACTATAGGGGGCCTTCCAAAGTAAGCACATCTTCTAGTCTGACCAAGGCAAGGCTGGGGAGTAGGAGGAGATTTTCTGCAGTATGCTCACTCATACCATGATCACAGGATAGTAGGTTTTACTCACTCTATGCTATACGCACGCTATGCTGCCTCACCTGGGGGCAGCAGAGGGGCGATGCATGGAAGATGCGTACCTCGTGTTACAACTTCTCACGTAGTACGCTAAGACGCGTGGCTAGGAATATAAAGGTAAGTCTGTTCGTCCTCTCCTTTGATCTATCATTCTAACATTACCCGATTTCCCAAGGTTGCTCTCCGAGTCTGTGACAAGGTCCGTCGCACTCGTGCTCGATACATCTTCGACGCTAGCGTATCTACGAGTCCCACGATAAGCATGGCCCTCCCTAGGCGGCATATGCATACACCGACCAATGTATAGGGCTCACGTATGGAGACAGTCTCTCCATCTCCAAGAGGATATATCAGATTCCAGTGCACGCTTTTGGGAGCTGACTGTCTTTTCACAGCTAGTCAATCTAGCTGCGCGCTATTCTGTCAAAATCTCATGTTCAAGTTGCTTATGATCTTAATCAGATGCTTTAGGGTTCCATGCCTGTCATAGATTGTTTCTCACCAAGTGTCACTACTTAAACACTAGGCCGACCTGAACGACTCAGGACAGAGAACCACTCGCCATCACCCTCTTCCCGGTCGATTTGCAGGAGGCTTGAGTAGCCTGGTACACTGAGCCCCGGCCTACCCCTCGAGGTTCACGTAGTGTGTCACCCCTTGCAAGTGTTGTTTACAAGTCTTCTATCCGACCTTAACGATCTGATAAGGTCGTACATGTAGATCCACACGCCGAATATGACATCTAAATCATTGGAGGTCGGGGTGATTCCCCAAAGGATGATTGCTTATAGGTTCATACCCTCCCGAGGAGAACCTGTCAGAGAGGAGGTCCCTGTGCCTTCTATTGCGTCCGACGAAGCGCTCTTGCGAGTCCTAGCGGGCGGTGTATGCCATTCCGACCTCGGCATATTGGATGTCAACAATATCATGTTGAACAGGACTCTAACCAATCCTTTCACCCTTGGTCACGAAGGCGCAGGTGAGCTCGATATTGATAGGAATTTTTAGATAATTCAACAGTACCATTGTGTCAGGTGTTGTCGTAGACATCGGTTCTGCTGTTGCATCTGCCTACCCTGCTATCAAGCCGGGAGCATATGTAGCAGTTTTGGGTGCCAATTCATGCTTTGCAGAATCTTGCGCCGCATGCGCAGCCGGACATACAAATCTTTGCAGAGAATATCGCCCTTTCGGTCTCGGCAGCGACGGCGCTTGGGCCCAGTACATTGCAGTACGCGCATCCTCTCTTGTCCCAGTCCCGGGGGATCCCAGCACACTATCTCCTGCGATCGCCGCGATCGCCACCGACGCACTTCTCACCCCATATCATGCACTGAAATCTTGCTGTCGGGTGCAGCCTGGTCAAACCGTTTTGTGCTTGGGTGCTGGAGGACTTGGCTTGAATGCTATCGCTATTGCAAAGAACTGCCTCGGTGCAGGCTGTGTCATTGCATGCGATAAGCGACAATCGAGTTTAACGCAAGCCCTGGACATGGGCGCAGACCACGCTGTACCTCCCGATGAACTCGTGGGGTACATAAGCGAGAAGAAGCTAGCTGTCAACGTAGCCGTCGACTTTGTAGGCACTCAGGCGACATTCGATACATGCCTCGCCGCAGTAACACACGGCGGGATTATCCACATCATCGGACTGCCTGGGCCTGCGATCCAGTTACTTCCTGTCGCGGCGATGTTGAAAGATCTAACGGTCAAGGTCAGCTATTGGGGTCGTAAAGACGAGTTGGTTGAGGTATTACAAGCGATTGCGGATGGAAAAATCAAGCCAAAGGTGGAGATGAGGCCGTTGAGTGATTGTCTAGAAGTCTTGAAGGAGATGCACGCCGGCATATTAAAGAACAGGATCGCACTGATACCCTGAACCTCATAGGAATCCACTGTCATATCACTGTTCCATCATTGTAAAATATTATGTTGGTCTACAACGTTACAATTTCACCTTTCGCTACAATCACAGTTTGACCGCCAAGCGTGAGCAGGTTCTCGTCCTGATTCCAGCCAATTTTCAATACCCCACTTCGCTCGCTGACTTGCTTGGCTATCATATCTGTCTCTCCACCTCTCTTCTGAGACCAATAAGGGCCCATCAAGCCATGCGCTGAACCGCATACGTGATCTTCAGGAGCTCCTGCGGCCGGGGCAAACATTCTGGACAAAAAGGCGAAGTTTGGATCTGGGGATGAAGAAGTGATGATGTTCACTGCGTAACCTGTCGACAGCTGATCGTAATAGCTTAGCTCTTGGAACATCCGCACTTCAAAGAATTGTCGAACTTACAAAGGCCGTCGGTTCTGGCTTGCAACCCGCAAGATCATCCGCCTCGTCGATTTCGGCTAACAAGCAGTGTTCGAATCCCTCACCCCCGCTGCCCACGAACTTTAGCGAGATATCCTTCCCCAGGCCTTTTGAGACAACATCCTGCAATCGCATCGCTTCCTCCTGCGGCAAAGGCTTCACGGTACCCGCACTGAGTGCCACTTCAATCCATTCACCGACTTTGCGTGCGGTCAACACTCTTCCCGTAGGGGACTGGAACCGCAGCGAGCTGATCGAAGACGGAATGAAATCCGGTATCGAAAATATAGCGCTGGCGGCTGCGACAGTGCCGTGTCCGCACAAAGGGACTTCGAACGCTACCGAGAACCAGCGTATCTCGAAGAATGCTGTTCGACCATCGTGCTTCATGAAGCGAACGAATGAGACCATAGGCTGATTAAAGTTTTTGGCGATGCCTTGGAGTATTGTGTCATCTGGAAATTCCTGCAGGATCACCACGACCGCCGGATTGCCCCCATAAGGATCCGCTGTGAACGCGTTGACGATATAGAATGGTGTAGGAGACATGGCGCGAATAACAGCAACAATTGGCTACAGCCGTGTGTAGGGTTGAGCATTCGAGGACGCCCGTTTATATGTGACTCACACAGACTAGTCACCTCGGAGATTATCTGACATCAAAGAGTCGCCGAGCTATTAGCAAGCGATCCTCTGCCCTCCGGTGACTCCCTCCACCAGTAGCGGCCTGCACGTAGGCAGATGCGTAATTGAATCACATCAGAGACCTATAGACGTAAAATGATGGTGCCGGCTTGGTCACAGCTAATCTCAAAGTGAACAAGAACAGAAGGAACTTACTCCATAAGATGTAGGTTATAATACAGCAGTCGAGAAACGAACAGCTCAATTCGAGCCAGGTTGCCAGTCTGCGTCCAACACTTGAATACCCCTCCGGCCCAAGCGTCGCTTCCAGTCACGCATCTGTCCCTGCACACCAGCCTCCTGCGCGTGTGCGCCCATCCCAGGCCTTAACCATCGTATGTCTCGAGCTCGTACGGCCCTCAGATGAGGAAGTTTCGGTAGTAATGATTCCAGCACGGAGAGAAAATCTTGATCGGGGCGAGGAATGGACATTATTTGCAACGGGTGCTTAGGATAAATCGAACAAATTGTCAGAGTAGGAAGGGGATTTTCCAGAGATAGGTGCCGAAGCTTCGGGCACGTATGCAGAAGTGTTGTAGGCGAAGGGAATAGCATAGTGGGCCACGTTTTCGGTGCGAATAGATGGAGCGAGGTGAGTGTTGAGCCGTGTTTCTCGATAAATTGAGGAACAAGGGAGGTGGGAATGGATATGTCATCATAGGGTGTGACTGTCAGATGCGTGAGACTAGGTAAGGGCGAATGGAGTAAAGCACGCATGACAGGCGAAGAATGCATAGATATCATGGCAATCTTCCGCAGACGTGGAAGATACAGTGGCTGTAGGACGTTGTCAGACCTGAGCTCGTCTGTTGAGGCGGGAGGTGCTCCGTCCAAGCCAGGCCCTATACACTCGAGTTCCAGCATATTGGGGCAACGACGAAGGAGATCCACAAAAAATTCATCGAGTGCGGCGGTGGGGGAGTTGAGTTTGATGCCTTTGATTAGACATAGCTTGTCGTTCCCGTCACGACTGCATAGGCTATCAAAGACGCGACGGCTGAGGGTAATAGTGGCGTTCAGGAAGATAGCTGAAAGGAAGGGAACCAAGGGGAACAGCCTAGTGAGTTGACTGTCGACATGACAAACTTCCGACCATAGCAAGCAGTGTAGCTCCGCTAAGTCGAGTGTTTGCACCCACCGCCCTGGGGTTGAGTATGGTATGCGGCGTATGGAATCCCAATTCTGTTCGCACTTGTAGAGCAGCTCGGTAAACCGCTCAAGCGACAGGACAGAGGTCAGCTCCACATGCGCATAGAAAAGCGGTAGAGCAACGTCCTGCGCGTCGGAGAGTCATAATCTCGACGATTTGATTTATCGCAATAGACGTACCGTCAACGTCTTACATACAAGCAGAAGAGATTGTCTCAGAGTGGATAAACGCCGTTCTCGCTTGCCCCGCGACCTATAATCCTCGAAAAGGTACTCAAATATTCTCGTCCATATTTCCAAGGGTAATGGTTTCGCTGGCGGTTTATGAGGGAGCAGAGGAAGTAAGACAAGTCTGCCTGAACATTTCGCGAACGGTCGGGGATGTAGCAATACAAGAGCGCCGTCGACGATGTCGCCCATGGCGTTAGTGGTGGTCGGAAAGAAGGTACCCTAGGAAAAGACGAGGTAGGGGGGACCAGAGATGATGGAGGTCATAACGGACATCCTTGCGTCCCGTCAACATGACTTGCTGAAACTAAGTCTGGGAAAGTCGGTGAGCTAAAACAGCTGACACACGGAACGTACCTGGAAAAAAGTGACTTTGATTCCGCGGTATCACACGACTCCAAGACCATGCGTAGAACTTCTTGAACAACGATACAACATAGAACCATGTCATGAGAACATGTTATTCACGACGGAATAGTGTCTACTACATAGAGATAATGTACGACTTCACCGGACTTCACGTCGTAGGGCCCAAAATATCGGTCATCTCGTCCAGGAACTTCTCGTAGTCGTCTTTAGTCTTTGTTCCGGGATCCGCCATCGGTTTAGTCTCCTTAGTCCCAAACTGATTGCGCAATGTGCTCAACAGATCCGGACGAGGCGTCTCTACCGGAACGGGCTCATCGCCCGACTCTACTGTAGGCGCAGCGTTTACTTTCGTACTCGCAGTGGCGGGGGCACTAGCCTTCTTGCGCTTCAGGGCTGAAGGAACTAAGGCAGTGCTCTCCTTCTTAAAGTCGCGAAGTTCAGGTTCAGCCGAAACAACAGCCGCATTTGAAACCGTCGAAGGACCTGCAACGGAGGTCGACGGTTTGGGAGGGAGGGACGGGTGCATCGGAGCTGACGGAAGTGATGCACGGTGCGCCTGAAATGTTTGATGAGGCACTGAAGATAGCGGGTCTTGCATGGAAGATTGTGATTGATTCCGCCGAGGAAAGAAGCCGGGGGGCGGAGGAGGAAATTGTTGGGTCATGAACCCTGGTGGAGGTGGAGGGACGAACGCTGGGGAGAAAGCTCCAGGATAACCAGGCTGGGGAGGGAATGGAGGGAAACCAGGAGGTGGGGGAGGAGGAGGCATGGCAAGCGGTAAAGGCGGTAGCGACATAGGTGGTGGAGGTGGGAACCCTGCTGTGAAGCCCGGAGGTGGGGGAGGCATAGCGGATGAAGAGGGAAGCGGAGGCGCACCAGGCGGGAAGGGAAGCGCTTGGGGTGGCGGTAGAGGAGGTAATGGTGGTTCTGTAGATAATGAGATCGACGCAGACGGGAGTATTTTAGACCGAACTCACGTTGTACCCCGTTCGCAGTTGGCGGGGGCCCTTCTGGCATGGGAATATCTTCATCGCTATCCACCTCTTCCTCGTCATTAGCTGGAGGTGGTCCTGCTGGCATGGCAATATCATCATCGGAGCCTCCTACATTTGTAGATTATTAAAGTCTGCTGCAATGTCATTTCAGTGGATCTTACCTTCTTGCTCGTTAGTTATCTCGTCTGGCCTAAGAGCTGTCATAGATGTCAGATTGCGAATACTGAAGGGAAGGAGGTACTCACGTCTCTCTGCGTAAGGCATGCCGGGGGGCGGCACACCGTACGGGTTCATGACCGGGTCGTAGTATATACTACGCTCTGGATGCCGTGGAAGACCATGCTTATTGAACAGGTTCCTATTTTCGGGAAGAGGGGTGGGCTGTTCTTGTTCTTTATCGCCTTGAGTCCTGCGTGCGCGGAACACAAGCTTTTTGTGTTCGGGATGCTCAGCCACATATTCCTCTTTCTTCTTATTTATCTTCTCTAACTCAGTTTTAAGTTCGCTTAAGCGGGCCTTGTCGCCAGCCGGATCAGCTTCAAGCTTTGCGATTTCATCCTCAAGATCTATGGCAAGTAACTGTGTCAGCTCGCGTTAAGCTTCGATTGACTGTGTGTCTGACCTCCGGTGTCCTTCTTGACCAGAGCGAAATCCCGAGTCTTTGCTCTTTCGGTCTTATTCTACTGTTTGCAATAGATTAGAATTCAAGTTGTCTGTTATGTGTATGCAGATGCTTGCCTTCTTGAGTTCCTTCTTCCTCTGTGCTTTGCCTTTGATTCGAGATATCAACGCGACATTCGTACCTCATGCGATTGGCGACTTACGGAAAGCATCCGCTGGGTTCACATTCTTTCCCTTTGCCATCTTCCCGGAAGAGTATCGTCGCCAAAGAAAGAGTGTCTAGATGTGTGTGGTCACTGTGAAGGACGGTGAGCAAGATGGGATGAGCCCATTTCGGTAGCGTCGCACGTGCATTGAGTCATCGCTTTCTCGCTCGCTTGGCGGAGACAACTTGTCCAGGGCTGCGCATTCGCGCTTCTGGGTC
>JAAIFI010000520.1:0-14494 GCA_011032875.1 Phlebia tremellosa | reverse complement strand
ACTACTGTACTGGTGCTCATACCTACGTGTATGAGTGTTCTGCAATATACTCAGTTGCCATTCAACAAAGCCGACTGGATGTCAGTCTAAGTGTGTTCCAGGAGGTACTGCAGCCTCTCGCCTCTGTGACAAACTATATGTGAGCGGTCAAGTGTCTCAAGTGTAGCATTTGTTCTTTCACCTCTGCAACAGGTGCAAGTGGGAGAAAGTTACGGCATTTGAGATAACCCAAACTCGGCCAGGCTTCCTGAGACCAAACTGAGTCTCTGCGAAGAAGACGAGCTTCATTATCTGTCCATTCTAAGTTGCAATAGGTTAGTATCCGTCTAGGCTGTTTGAGCACTTGCTTAATCTGCGCGCAGAAAGATACTTCACCATCAAGCATTTGGCTAGGCTTCCTGAGATCAAACTGGGTCTTTGCAGAGAAAACGGATACTAGAGAGATTTATCTAGGCTGTCTGGGACTAGGTTAGGCTTTGCACCTGAAAGTTGGAAAATTTCCCACGTCTGCTGACTCAGCTTGTCAATCTGTCAGTCGACACCCATGTCTGCACATTGCACACAGTCACACTCCCATCTAGGTCTCACCCCTGACCTCTCATCTCTTCCGACATCCTCTCTGATCTTCACTAGATTACCGTCCAATATCGTTGACTTGACCACTTGACATCCTAAATTCTCCTCTCTGAACACCCAGGATAGCTTAGTGTAGTGACCCAGCAAACCTGGGCAGAAGAGATAGTTATCTTCTTCGCACCTGTACCCAGACACTCGTGCTCTATAGGCGCGTACTTTAGCTCTCTCACATTTCTGATACAACAGTGCAGCTGCCCTTTGGCCCAAGTGCGATGCATCACACCTTCATATATTGTGAATTGAATAATGCTTTATAATTCAGGTCTGGCTGAATTGCACATTATAGACATAATATATAGAGAAAAATCATTAAAAAAGTTGCATGAACAAGAACAGAGCCTGCAACCTCTACAATATTACATGCAATATTACCACTATATGTTGTATTTCTTGTCTGAGGGCACACAGTAATTCACTGATGTGCCTGTCCCGTTATGATAATGGTACCTCCAGTCTGCCTGACTCAATAGTAGAGTTTCGCCAATGATCATCTTCACATGTGGTACACTTGCATCTGCCATTTATTTTCTAGTATAGCCAGGACTAGTAGAAGTCCAGAAGAAATAGCAGTAGTATAAAAACATACTTGTATTACCGTAGAATAGCTGTCAGAATTTATTCTCTCACTTTCCACTCACTTTCATTTGCCTCTGCCAAACACGCTTTGATTGTATCATCAATTACTTAATCTGCTTATATCAGCTATCTACACATCTACCAACAGCAGGTTATGGGCTCCAGCCTAGAACTTATCTAATTTAATCTCTATCATATTGTCAAAGTCAATCTACATTATGTCACATCAATATGTCATCAATATTTGATCTCAAGGACAGCTCAAACATCTATGGGATCAAAGCCTTGAAGGAGGTCGAGAACTATTCAACATGGTGCATCAAGATGGAAGATATCTTGACAAGCTTCGACCTGTGGAACTATGCCAAGGGGACTGCCGTCATGCGTGCTCTCAGTGCTAAAGAAGTGAGTGATTATGCCGCAGCTGTTGCAGCTGTTACTGCCGCAAACACATCTCCCCTGCTGCCCCTTGCCGCCACACTTATCCAGGATGTCTAGACAAAGCGTGACTGAGCTGCGTTAACTGCAATACCGCTGCGAGTGGCCGACTTAGTTATTGTGTATGTATCCAGTGCCAGAACGTCGAAGGTCGCATATATGACCTTGAGCAAAATGTTTCAGCCACACAGATCCATCAGAGTGGTGTTAGCCAGGAGGAAATTCCACCAGGCAGAGTGTGCACTGGAAGGAAACATAGAGGAACATGTGTGCATGATGCAGGAGTATCAAGAAAAATTGAATACTCTCGATCAAAAGATCATTGATGCAGACTTTGCAATGACATTACTCACATCTTTGCCAGAGTCGTAAAACATGTTCATCGGAGCGATCAAGATCATCAATCAAATGAAGTCAACTGACATCATTGTGTGCATATTACAGAAGAATTGCAGGCAGACCAGAGGTTCCAGATCTAGCAATCAGACGCTTGCTGAAAAGGGAAGGCTCCACAAGTTCTCGAAGGCAAGAGACATGTCGAAGGTCGAGTGCTTCTACTATAAGAAGCCTGGGCACTTCAAGTCTGAGTGCATGAAGAAGAAGCAAGATATGAAAGAAAGAAAGAAAGAGAAGAGCAGAAAGGAAAAGGGAGCAAGTGCAAATGTGGTAGCTGATACAGAGATTGCAGGCCAGGAAGACTTTGCGTTCACATCAGATGCCAAGGACACAGCTCTGATCATTCAAACAAACACATGGCTCACAGATTCTGCTGCAATGTCCCATGTTTGCAAGGATCACAACATATTTTCTTCGTACAAGGAAACTTCAAACCACGTCATCAAGGGCCTTGGAGGCCATGAAGTTGAAGTATGTAGGAGAGGGACAAATGATGCATATTTCTCAGTCAAGGGGGAGCACATTCACATTGCACTTACAAATGTTCTTCATGCTTCAGCGTCTGAGAACAATCTCATGTCTCTAGAATGCATCACAGACTCGAGACACAGGCTGTTATTCTCAGGTACTACTATCAACATACTATTGCCCAAGGAAAAGATCATCAGCATTGGAAAGAAGGCTGGAGGCCTTTATCAGATGGATGTTGTTGTGCCTGGGAGAATTGATCAAGCGTTGATAGCAAGAGGACCTAGAAGCTGGGGAAAATGGCATGAAGCAATGAGACATATCAGCTACATGACCGTGAAGCTGATGAAGTCAAAGGGGATGGTTGATGGAATGGAGGTGGATACCTCTGAAGACTTGAACCTGCAGTGCACGTCGTGCATTCAGGCAAAGCCTACTGTCAGTCCTTTTTCAAAAGAATTGATCTCACAGCCAGATAAGATCAGAGATCTCACCGTCGCCAATCTGTGGGGTCCATCACGCGTGCCTGGGATCTGTGGAAAAAGGTACTTCTTGGGACTAACAGATGTCCAGTCCCGCCGGACTGTAACTTACTTTCTCAAGACTAAGCTGTCTGAGATTGTCCTTGCAAAACTAAAGCAATATTATAGTTTCTTCAACACACAGGTTGACACCAAGATGCACATGTTGCATGCCAATAACGGGTCCAAATTTGTAAACAAGGATGTTCACAAATGGCTCGACAATCACGGCATCAAACTTGAACTCACGGCACTCCACTCTTCTGCTCAGAGCGTGTAGATAGGACTATCATTGAATACGCACGCGCTATAATGATTGTGCAGAAGGTACCATAGCACTTATGGCCAGAAGCTATGGCCTACACTACATATATAAAAACAGATCCACTACCTGTGTGTTAGCAGATAAGACTCTGGATGAAGTTTTTTGGGGGAAGAAACTAGATGTGTCACACTTACAAGAGTTCAGTGTGAAGGTCTTGGTCCTGCGCCAGGATGGGCAAGGACACAAGCTCCAGAAGAAGTCCAAAAGCTATATTTTTACTGGGTTCTTAGAGGATTCTCATGCTTACTGCTACTACAATCCAGACACCCGCGCTGTTTATACATCCTAAAACATCATTTTCAAAGTCCAGGCACGTCTTAAGTTTGTGGAAGGTGTTCTGCCAGTTACGAGCGAGGATTTACCAGTACAAGATGCTGTGCAAACAACAGAAAAGCTGAGTACAAAAGCTACAAAGTCACCAGATCAGATGCCAATCATGGCTAATCTGGTGTTACCAGATAAGTCCATAGTAGGACCACATTTGGCAGTACCTCAGCGTATCAGTTCTAGACAGGCAGGAAGGCCCAAGATTGATTACAGGGCCCTTAACAATCCACCTCCATGTAAGCCCTCCAGCAGCGAGACCAATATGGCAGTAGACTATGCCTACACAACCATGGACGACCTGTCAAGCATCGATGACCTGTCAAGCATCGACGAGGCAGAGTCACACAAAGACTGGAACCTGTGGAAGGGAGCTATGAGCATCAAACTTGATCAGCTTCTACGGCTGAGAACTTACATTCTCATAGAATGTCCACCAGATTGCAAGCCTATTAGATGCCAATGAGTGTTCTATTTGAAGCACAATCACTAAAGGAAAATTGTAAGATATAAGGCTCATCTTATTGCGCAAGGTTTCGTGCAACGCTCTAGCCTCAACTTTAATGAAACTTACTCCCCCGTCATGTCGCTGTGTACTCACTCTGGAAAATGCTGCAGACCTTGACATCAACACACTGGATGCCAATGGCACATATTTGAATGGTATTCTCAAGAAGACTATCTACATGTGGCAGCCATCCGAGTACAATGACAGAAGCAGTCAAGTGTGCCTATTAAAGAAGACACTCTACAGGCTGAAACATTCTGGACACAAGTGGCACGAAGAACTGGACCAAACTTTTGCTAAAGAAAGCTTTGTACCTCTTGATGCAGACCGGTGCATCTACGTCAAGCAGGAGGGAGAGAAGATTTGGATCACGCCAGTTCACGTAGATAACATGCTCTCTACGACAACGTTGGGTGATGGGGAGATGCTGAAATAGCTGTTGGAGAAGCACTTCAAGGTGAAGGATTTGGGGCTGACCAATCAGTTTCTAGGGATGGAGATAGCTTGCAATAGAATCACAGATACACTCAAGGTTACACAGAGTGGACAGATCAGATGCGCTATTGCCCGATTCAGTATGAAGGATTCCTATTCTGTTACAACGCCTCTAGACCCAAATGTCAAGCTGCTCAAGTCTAACAAAGATCAGCCATTCGACAAGACACTCTAGGTGCAGTACCAATCAGCGATCAGATCATTGATGTATGTAGAGCTAGGTTCACGCCCAGACATCTCATTTGCAATCTGGCATCTATCTCAGTTTTCATCACATCCAATGCAGGCTCATTGGACGGCAGTCAAACGACTTCTTCGATATCTCAAGAGGACATCGGGGATCAGACTGAAGTACGGGCCGATGAACATTGAGGATCTTATTCTCATCGAGTACTCTGACACAGATTGGGCTGGTGATGAGAATAATCAAAAATTGGTCTCAGAGTACGTATTCCTTTTAGGTGTGAATATTGTCACATAGGGCACGAAGAAACAGGCCACAGTCACTCTCTCAAGCATAGAGGCCAAATACATGGCATTGAGCTACACCACAAGAGAAGCAATATGGCTTCATAATTTACTAAGAAAACTAGGAATAGTCCAAGAAGAGCTGACACCTATCTGCATTGACAACCAGGGTACGATCACATTTGCAAAATCACAAGATTTCCATGGCCGAAGCAAGCACATCAATATTCGGCATCATTTTATTTACAACTGCATCACATGCAAGGACATAGAAGTTTTGTACGTTCTGACAGACAAAAATCTGGCAGACCTTTTCACCAAGGTCCTGCCCCGTAAGAGGTTCAACACATTGCTTGCATTACTTGGACTGTAGTTGGAGTCGAGGGAGAGTGTTGTATTTCTCGTCTGAGAGTGCGCAGTGATCCGCTAATGCACCCGTTAACGTACGAGAGAGAGGGAAGGTGGGGTTCAGCTTTGGTCTGCTTATATATGTGCACACCAATCTCTCTTAGGTCGAACACGAGGATTATATACCTTTGTGCAGGCTAGCTAGAAAGTTAGAGTGCACAAATGTAAACTTATGATGACCTCCTAGGAGTCGTCAGATCAGAGTTAATCAGACAGTCTTCCTCGCAGGTGTTCATGTGGGAAGTACCAGAAAGTGTCTAACAACTGTATATGATGCAGTAGAATGTTTCACTCTACAGAAATAGAGGTCGTCTACTCAAGGATAAGCAGTACAGAATCACCAAAGACGAGTTTGAACAAGCCTGAGATAATGAGTGGCAAACAAGTGCAGTGTGACGAGCTCTGGACTTGACCTTTTGCAAGTAACCGTGACGTAAACCGAGTTTTGGTAGACTGTATGTAGATTAACCTGCTGGAAGGCAATCTAGTATGCTTGAGGATCTTTTTGATGAGTAATCGATACTCTATGAACAATGAGCGAGAATACTAGCCTAGCTAGTAAAGAAGTCTTGCGAGATAGATGAAGTAAATGATAGGTTTGCAAATGGCTGTAAGTACGAGATTTTTGTAGTCAACTCTATTACAGCAAGTTAATGAGTAACAGAGGGAGATGTATTGGACTACAGAGGTATTCAGCTGTTAGAGAACTGATAGAGCTGATTGTTATTCACGTGCGCTTCCAATATATTCTTCTCTCTCACTGTAACAGTATCCACGTCTTATTCCTTCCGTATTTGATACTTGTTGTTCTACTGATATCCATTTCCATTTATTCCCCATTATCATCGCCTTAATCAGATATCCAAATATTCACATGTTATTTTCTTGCTACCTTATCCTTCGATAACTCGGCTTACTCCTTTAGTTACCTCCTAGATAATTAATATAAAAACCTCTTGTATTCGCTATTGTACACTATTGAATCTTATCACATTTACAAGTCAACTCAAATGCTCGGCTTGCTCTGCACTCGTACCTCGACAACAGAGCTTGACTGTGAGATACTCTGCTCTGTGTGTTGCTGAAGGTGGGTGTCTTGGTGTGATCTCTCTTTGTGAGAGGGTGTTTCTGTCCAAGGTCTCTCTCTTCTAACAGCTTGAATGAAGCCCTATTTATACTAATTCTAAGATTGCCCCAAAGTTTCACATAATTGCCTCGCAAAATCTATCAAGGTCTAGACTATCTACTGTACTCTACTGATATCCAATGGCTATGTTCCTTGGTGCTTACAGATCGCCCCAGGAAGTTGTACAATATGTACTGAGAGGTGCAGTTTTTGCATGAGCGACTAGTGTTAATGACTCAATGTGGGGGTCTGGTTTCAAAGACTTAATTGCTCCGCTATTTTGGCAATGATGGCTTGTTATTTGCCCCAGAAGTTCCAGATGTTGAGGCCATGCTCCAAAGTATGGGAAGTACGCTTGTTGTCGGGGCAATTCTGATTTGTTAGGTCAGTTAACTGGGGCGAATTCTGTTTCTGCCACTCTTGTTGGGGCTGGTTGAGTCTATATGGGCCCATATCCTGATTAGTCAGCTGGTCGTGGTCTAGACCCTGCATGGTGGTCTTTACTTTATCTTGCAAAGTGGTGTATGGGGTTGAGCGCACGCGCAAAGTGTGCTGGAATTGTGTGTTTGAACCTTGATCGTGCAGTTCACTTTACGTGGAATGCCCACAGGTCTCTAGAAAAGTCTCAGCTCTATGGTGGTCATTTTAGGTGCTTTTATGTGCCAAACAATCATGGTGCAGGACACTGTCTCATCATGGTAATGGCACCTCTGGCCCACCTGACTCAATAGTAGAGTTTCATCGACAATTGTCTTCACGTGCAGTGCACTTGCATCTGCCATTTATTTTTCAGTATAGCCAGGACTAGTAGAAGTCCAAAAGAAATAGCAGTAGTATAAAAACATACTTGTATTACCGTAGAATAGCTGTTAGAATTTATTCTCTCACTTTCCACTCACTTTCATTTGCCTCTGCCAAACACGCTTTGATTACATTATCAATTACTTAATCTGATTACATCAGCTATCTACGTGTCTACCAACAACACTATACTTTATAGACTTCTCAAAAAAATGCTATTTAGTATATATATAAACATATCAAAATTACTAAATGCATAAATTTTTATACATTCTTGAGGATATGAGAGTGCACCTCTATATTAGAGGTAGGAGTTAGAAGTTAGAGCTAGTGTCTTGGTTGGGATTTGGGTTAGTGTCTCAGTTAGCTCAAGTTAGGAACAGTTTATCTCATAGAGATGCAGTATTGTATCAGAAATATGAGAGAGCTAAAGTATGCATCTATAGAGCACAAGTGCCTGGGTATGGGTGCAAAGAAAATAACTATCTCTTTTGCTGAGATTGCTGAGTCACTACATCAAGCTATCTCAGATGTTTAAAGAGGAGAATTTAAGATGTCAAGTGGTCAAGTCAATAATACCAAATGACAATCTAGTGAAGATCAAAGAGAATATCAGAAGAGATGAGAGGTCAGGAGCAAGACTTAAATGAATGTGACTGCATGCAATATGCAGATATAGCTATTGGCTGACAGATTGACAAGCTGAGTCAGTAGACATAGGAAATTATCTAACTTTCTGCACAAAGCCTAGCTTGATTCCAGACAACCTAAGTAAATCTTTCTAGTATCTATTTTCTTTGCTAAGACTCAGTTTGGTCTTAAAAAGCCTAGCCAGATGCTCGAGGGTGAAGTGTCTTTCTGCGCACAGACCAAGCAAGTGCTCAGACAGCCTAGACAAGTACTAATCTGTGGCAGCTTAGAATGAACAAATATGAGGCTTGTCTTCTCTGCGAGGACTCAGTTTGGTCTCAGAAAGTCTGGCTGAGTTCAGGCTATCCTAAATAACATAACTTTCTCCCATTTGCACCTTTTGTAGAGGCAAAAGAACAAATGCTACACTTGAGACACTTAAATGCTTGTATACAGTTTGTCGCAGAGGCAAGAGGCTGTAGTACCTCCTAGAATACATTTAGACTGATGTTCAACTGGCTTTGTCAAATGACAACTGAGTATATTGCAAAATACTCGTATATGTAGATATGAACATTGGTACAGATTGTAAGTATAAAAGGAAAGTTGCTGCATATAACTTGACCAGATGGTAGTTAAACAGTAAAATATTGACAAGAGATACACTATGATTAGACCCCTATTTTATACTATTTTTCTAGCTCATTTCTACCTAATTAGATCTCTGCTCTGTCCAGCAACTAAGCTTATCTTGCAATGTGTCATGCTATCGCTAAGTAACAGCAAGTTATTGAGCACATCTGTCAAAATTACTAAGCAAATGTGTGCTTAGTAATTTATAATAACCATAGCAACTGATTTGTCGGCCTATGACTAAGCTGCCTATCTGCTTATGTAATTATGCTCTGCACAATAGCTGACTTATGCTGACTGATGCTGACTAGTATTGGGTGCCTTTGGCTTTGTTGTGCTCCATCATACTAGCCATGATTGACTGGCACCATTAGAGATGGCGTAGACCTTAGCTCTTGGCCTGAGTAAGCATTGTGATCTCTGTCTTGCCTTTAGCTGAACATACCAGACCATTCATGTCTACTCCTGTGTACTAATTACTATTGGTATATGATAGCAGGAGCTTGCCTCTATGTTAGAGGTTGGGGTGCTCAATTTAATTTTGACAAAGAAAAAGAGAAAAAATTGTGATCTCCCCTTCTTTAAGCATTTCTCACACTTTTTGTAGAGATGCAAAGGGTGCATCTCTCTCACGTTAGAGGTTTGAGTTAGAGTTTGGATTAGAAGTTAGGATTAGAGGTCTCGACTAGAGTTGTGTTAGTGTCTCAGCTAGGGTTCAGATAACAGAGGGATCTGAGAAGTCACTGAAAATTGTGATTTCTCTTATAAATAAATAATAATGATTGAATAAATATCAAATGATATACATATTGTTACAGTCCCCTGGCCGTAGGTCTCTCCTTCGCTCTGTGTATTGAGAAGTAACCCTAAATTGTGATTCTGACGTCACCAATGCTAAGATGAGTTGAGGCTGTGACATCACTGTATCAATGCTTGGTAAGAGTGAGACTAGAGAAGCTTCTGGTTATTGTCTAGTACAAGTACTATACAAGTGAACCAGCTTGAGGTTGCTACCTCAAGCCGCTGTACTACTTATACTAAGTAAGTCAATCCTAGTCTAGGAGTTATAGTCCATGAGTCATCAGTTCTACGTTATGTACTTTAGTGAGTAAGCATGTTACATGATTGGGGTTCGGGATATGAGTCAGCAATGAGTAATCACGTGCCAGTAGGTCACATGATGCTAATGGATCATATGATCAGTCTAGACTAAGTCCATGAGTTTGACTCCAGGTGCCAGGGACTCAATTTGTAATATCACCTCTCCTGTAAGGCGATCTGCCTCAGATTGCGTCCAGACCCTTCAACCACCGGTTTGCCTGCACCTCTCACACCTTGTATGCTGAGGCATCTTTTGCCCTTTTGATGGTTGGGTACGTGTCGGCCATCCTTTTCAGTGCATGTTGATATGCAAACAAGGGGTAATATTTGAATAAGGTCATAAAGACTGCTTTGTTGAAGCAGCTCTGGCAGAGGTTGTAGGTCAGCTCGCTGTCTCCAGCAAGGTCGTGAGCCCAAAGTCCTTGAGCCTGTAGTGGGAGAGTGGTCTCCTCTCGCTGCATCTGAGCCCACTGTTGTGGGCATCTACTTATCCACTCTACTGTCACTGTGTTCCTCTTGTATCGCTCATTCCATCACCACTGCCCTTCACTCATAGCAGACAAAGCTGAATTATGCCGGGGCCTGCTGAGTCTGCGAGACCAGCACCCAATGTCTAGCTGAGTGCTTAGCGAGCGAACTGTCACTCTTCATTTTGTCGGAGCATCATCCACCCTCTAGGCGGTGCTGTACCTTATTTATTCTATCATATTTCACTTTTTGCACCTGCCTACCCTTTGTAGTCTCATATCAGTTGTATTTATCTGTATCCATTATTAGATTTGTAGAAACTCTCTACTTATGATAATTGTTATTTATATGCATCATGGTTTGTCGGTGACAGCGAATCGTACTGAGAGGTGCCCACTCACTCAAGCGGTCTCCTCTCACTGTATCTGAGCTCACTGTTGTGGGTGCCTACCCATATACTCTACCGTCACTGCATTCCTCTTATATCGCTCGTTTCGTCACCACCACCCTTCACTCACAGCAGATGAAGCTGGACAGACCACAAGGTATCTGCGTCTTACGAGCGCTTATTAGCTAAACAAGCGCCCAGAGAACGCACTGGTGGCTAAGTATTTAAGTCTACAATAGATAGAACTCAACGAAATGGAATACTGTGAATGGGTGAAATGTAGAGGGAGTTTGAGAGTATTCATATGCGCAATCAGAATAGTGGCTAGACTAAAAGTGAGTTCTTGAAAGGGATAACAAAGGGTGCACAGAGGTGTATGCAGTACTCTTCAACTAACACAGACTTATTCACTTATTGTCTACCCAATCACTAAGGCCTAATAAGCCCTTTGTTATCTCTTGCTCATATAAATCCATTATCCTCACAGGTGAGTAGTCTATTGGTGCATTTGTTATATTTGGATAAGTCTGTTCTTTGCATACTGGACTGCAAAGCCCCTTGTGTCTATTTTCTCTAGTAGTAATCTGGTTATTGCTATGCCCCCTTGCTGACAAGCTTAGATGGCTCTATTGGGTTCTGGGAGCTATATGGATTCTGAGGGCTATAGACTGGATGCTGACAAGTTAAAAGTCGAGAGGCACTATTGTGAATGGCTTTGTCAAATACTATAGCTGCTGATCACTCTGTCGGTTCCTAGGTGCAAGGAAAGTTCATTGCCTTGGTAGTAAAACACCTCTATGGCAATAGGTGGAACACATGCTTAGACATCTCCTATGAGAACCTCTGGCTTGAGGACAGGTAACCATTCAAAATAGACTTACAGAGAGTGCAATACTCTTCTGAAAACCATTTGCAGCATAGTAGGAACTGTGGCTGAGATTCTTTTCATCACCTGAACTGTTAAAAGAGAGCAGGTAGACACCAACACAAAGCACAACTGACTCCCAGAGATTATAGTTTTTGTTTCATTTTGTCCTGACAAGGACCAATTAACAAGCTGCTTACCATTTTTCTCTGTTTCAGTCATGCCAAAGATCTTCAGCAACCAGACTGTCATTGCCAGGTATGAGCCAACAGGCTGTTATGGTCTCCTGGCCGTAGGTCTTTCCTTCGCTCTGTACGTCAAGCGGTGACCCTAGATTGTGGTTCTGATGTCGCCGATGCTGAGGTGAGTCAAGGCTATAGTGTCACAATGCCAACACTTGGTGGCACGCGCAGAGAATGAGACTAGAGAAGCTTCTGGTTATTGTCTAGTACGAGCACTATACAAGTGGACCAGCTTGAGGTTGCTACCTCATGCCGCTGTACTACTTATACTACTAAGTCAACCCTAGCCTAGGGGTTACAGTTCATGAGTCATCAGTCCTACGTTATGTACTTTAATGAGTAAGCATGTCATATAATTGGAGATTGGGATATGAGTCAGCGATGAGTAATCTAATCATGTGCCAGTGGGTCACATGATGCTAATGGGTCATATGATTGGTCTAGACTGAGTCCATGAGTTTGACTCCAGGCGTCAGGGACTCGGTTCGTAACATCACTTCCCCTTTGAGGTGATCTGCCTCAGATCGCTTCTGGACCCTTCAGCTACTGGTCCGCCTGCTCCTTCTATGCTGCATAGGCCGTTGCAGCCTTGCCTGCCTTGACAGTTGTGTCGGCTACTTGTTTGGGTGCAGGTTGATATGCGAAGATGGGGTGATACTCGTAGTGGGTCATGAAGACTGCTTTCTTGAAGCAGTGTTGACAGAGGTCGTAAGTAAGTTTGTCATCTCCGGCAAAGTTGTGGGCCCAGACCCGATGCCGTGGAGCGTCAGCCCCATCGCATCATCCACAGTAGCAATCAAGGGTGTTCATCGCACCTCGCACCTGAGTTGGTCCCTCCAGCGTCCACTCCACTCTCTCAAAGCCCTCTACTTTCTCTCTGATCTCCTTCATCCTTGTGCATAGCTTCTCCTCGACTTTCTTGGAGAGGGGCTTGAGCTGCTCTACGGCCCCTCGCAGAGCTCGTGCTCCTTCCTCTGCACCATCCTTCAGCTGCTCTATCGCCCAACACACCTGTAAATCCACCTGGACTTTTGATGGCAATCCAGAGGGCATCTGAGCTGTGGCTACTTTGCACATCTTGTTCCAGTTCTCCATGTCCAGCTGCAACTGCACCATTGTTAAGGGTCGTGCTGGTGGCAAGAGAGCTAGTCACACGTTGAGTTGCGGGACTACCGTTAGGTCAATTGGTTTGGGTGCTTTAGTTGGTTCGGGCAAAGGTGTTGGCAAAGGCGTTGAAATCTGAATTGTTTCAATGAAGGAGATGTCATGCTTATGGTTGGGTGTTGCAGGTTGAGTTGATGTGGGGTTAAGATGGTGGATGTGGCGTGCTTCGTGTTCAATAGTGATTTTCTTGATAAGGTTGCGGCCGTTGGCATTGACAAAATCTTGGCACAGATTCTCGAAAGTTGTCTGGAAAATCAGAGATTCATCATGTAGCAGAGAGCGCACCAGTACGATAGAGTTCAAGGAAGACATATGTGAAGAGTAGTAATGCGAAGAGCTTAATGGGAGTCATTCAGATTGTTGCAGGACTATCGCTGCATCCCAAGGTTCCTTTATACCTTTCCTCGTGTCCTTAGAGGGTGCCAAAGGGAACTTCTCATGGAATTGCCTTATACTTTCCAGTGCATTTCTGAGGTCTTTCAGCCGCTGCCAGGTGTTAGCCGACTTGGGCCATCTGACCCACTTTACCAGGTAATAGAGAAGTCCCTTGTTGACCTTTGATTGCTCGATCTGTTCTACCTCATACTCCTTTTCTCCGTCTACAAGCTCCGGGGGTGGCCTCGTGTAGTTGGCACCATGCGTCTCGTTTTCATGATACTTGGTGAGTAGCGTCACATGGAACATCAGATGTATCTTCCATTGTGGTGGCAATTCGAGTTCGTACGTCACCGGACCTAGCTTCTTGGTTATCTTAAAAGGTCTGTGTCGTTTCGGAGCTAGTTTGGTTGACGAATGAGTCGTGTTGATGTTCTTCCCTTCTAGCCACACTAAGTCTTCTTCTTCGAACCTCGTTCCTTCGACCATCTTTGCTTCCTTAACCAACCGTGCTGCTGACTGAATACTGGCGTGTACTTCTTCCCTTATCTCTTTGAGCCGTTCCATCCTCTCGTGCACCTTCTCTACCTTGCTTCTACTTTCATTGCCCTGAAACGTTCTGGGGTGATATCCCATGAGGACTCTGAACAGGGCTCGGTGAGTGGCAGAATGTTCTCGAATGTTGTGCGCAAATTCAGCTGACACAAGATGTTTGGCCCAGTCATCTTGCCTGAAGTTACAGAATGCCCTTAGGTATTATTTGAGTTCCTGGTTGACCCTTTCTGTTTCTCCATCCGTCTGAGGGTGAAATGCTGTGCTTAGTGCCCTCTTGATACCAAGTTTCTTGGAGAGTTCTTCCATGAACTGAGCAGCAAACTGCAGTCTACGATCCGAAATTTGTTTTCGTGGAAGTTCAAATCTTTTCCATACGTGTTCCTGATATAGATCTGCAGTTCCTTCTGCCGTTATCGTGGAATTGCACGGCATGAATACCACTCCTTTGGTGCTACCCTGATCAACTACTTCAAAGTTCAAGTCAAACCCCTTGGACTTTGGAAGTCTGGTGATGAAGTCCATGAAGACAATTTCAAAAGGTTGCTATCATGAAATGCCCTATTCATTCCTTTAGGTATACACC